>JAAEAF010009244.1:0-19962 GCA_011037195.1 Triatoma infestans
CTGACAGTACGTTATCTGTCAAAATTCCACAACCGGAAGTATCACTTTACTAGTTGTTTTTTTTTTTTACTTTTTTTGAGATTTTCTCAACAATGGCTCCGACAATTTTCTTCAAACTTGGTACATCAACTACTCATACAAAGAGCTACAACTTTTATTTGAAACATTTCTCAGGAAAAATGCATTTCAAGGGTATTTTTGGGGGCTGGGGAGGGGTTAGGTTTTTATTTAGAGTGCTATTTCAGTTTATTAAACAATTCTGTCATCTAAATAATGTTAATTAGAATTAGATGTGTGGTAGAAATTCCGAGTTTGAAAAAAATCTTAATGACCGGAAGTGCGTTTACTTTACCACTTTGATAAATGATTTTTTTTTTTTTTTTCATTTTTTCACGATTTTCTCAAAAATTGCTTCGACGTTTTTCTTGAAACTTCGTAAATAAACAATGCATACAAAGATGTATAACTTTTATTAAAAACATTTCTCTGGGAAAATTCATTTAAGGGCACTTTTCGAGGAGGGGGAAGAGGTTATGTTTTTCTCTAAAGTGCTATCATAGTTGATTATACAGTTCTATTATCAAAACAAAATTAATCAGAAATAAATAGATTGCCAAAATTCCGAGTTTCCGAGAATTCCGAAATTTAGTAAACCCGGAAGTGCGCTTTTTGTGAACAGTTTTTTTCAGTTTTCGACGAATTTCATTAAATTTGGTACACAAACTATAAAATTTGTCAATTATAATTTTGAGAATTGGAGTAAGAGAAAGTTGTGTGAGTGTTTCACACCAGATTTTTTTTTTTTTAATTCAAAATAGTTTACTCTATTTATTAACCCTTGTTTAGTTTATTATAGCAATTTAGAAAAGAACATTTGCTGTGAGTATGTCAACTTCACAGATATTCTGTCCGAACATGACGATATTCACAAAAATTGTATTTATAAAAAAAAAGAAGAAAAAGTATATATTTTAAAAAGTTAATAAAGACGATTATTATAATAATTCTTACCCGTTTCATTAAAGAATTAATTTATTTATAACTAACCTCTCCGCCTTTTCTCCCTGACCTAAGCACATTTTAATAAGCTACCGTTAAGTGTTGACTGACTGTTCTTGAACTTAGAATCTATTACTTTTCCTTGTGGTCATCTCATATCATATGTAATACTAAATCACCAGCTCAATAAAAAAACCAGTATCTACGTGTTATTTAAGTCACTATCAATGTTTAAATCAATTACAAAAAAAAATATATCTTTTCTAAAGCTAAAAATCTGGCGTGAAACACACACTGCCTTCTCTTAATGTAATTAATGCAATTTCATGGAAACATTTCTTTAATAATACTTTGTAAGAACGTTTATTTGAGTTTGTAGGACTTATCATGTATACTTTGGCAGCGCTCTCTCTTTCAACCAATAAAGCTTGTGGCGGTTTTTTATTGTAATCTAACTCGTAGGTTTTTTTCAGATCTAAATTAGTTTTTATAGAAATATATTACAAATAAAAGTTGATATCTTAGCAGTTTTAGCATTCCAAGTTTAAAGAAAATCGTTATGGTGGTTGCTTTCAAAAAAATTCAAAAACGTAGCCTTTAAAGTCGCACTTGGCTCTTGCAGGGGCCGCCTCCCATCACCTCTAGGCATGATCGTAATAACCAGAGGTTGATTGAGAAAATCAGGGCGGACTATCTTCTGGGGATGCCAACGGACAGGATGGTTCCTAAGCATTTCTTCGAAAGGAACTTCCATATTGTCATACCGAGCAGAGGCGAATGGGGCTGCGACCCACCCCTGTTCGGTAACTCGATCTGGTATACAGATGGATCCAAAACTCCGACTGGGGTCGGAGCTGGGGTCTACGGGGGCAGGCCTAAAGTTAAAATTAAGGCCAGCCTAGGGAAGTACGCCACGGTCTTTCAGGCTGAAGTCGTGGCGTTACAACTCTGCGCTAGGGAGATTATAAGGCAAAGGATGGTGGGTAGAAGAGTGGCCATATACTCCGACAGTCAGGCAGCCCTGAAGGCACTTTCCTCACACCAAATAGTCTCAAGACTGGTGTGGGACTGCCTACTTGCCCTCACCGAGGTGGGTACTCGGAATAAACTGACACTCGCCTGGGTGCCGGGACATGCGGGGTTCCTGGGCAATGAGAGGGCGGATGCCCTAGCGAGGGAGGGCTCGCAGGATACCTTTATAGGCCCCGAACCCTTCTGCGGCTTGTCCAGGAGCCTCATCCAAACTTCTATCAAGGGGTGGATAGAAGATCAGCGTCTGCGTTGGTGGGAGGGAACACCAGGACAGAGGCAGGCAAAGCTCTTCATTAAAAGACATTTGCCTAAATTTACCAAAGACCTACTGAGCCAACCCGAAGGGATATAAGGTTAATTGTGGGTCTACTAACAGGGCATTGTAGGCTGAATAGACACATGCACCACCTACAACTTGCGGATAGTGCGGTATGCCGATTCTGCAAGGTAGAGGAGGAGACCCCGGCGCACATCCTTTGTGAGTGCGCCGGCCTGGCGAGGATTAGGTTTCTTCAATTGTGGACGGGCAATCCCGAAGCTGAAAGCTTCATGACGGAGCCGCTCTCAGTTTTGCTAGGATTGATTAGGAGGGCAAAGCTGGGGGCTGTTCTGTAACTTAACGGGATCCACAATAGACCTCAATTTGTAGGTCGCAGTGGAATGAGGCTCCCCCGCTTCTATACTATTCTAAGTCGCATTTCCGGTTAACCCATTTTCGGCAACTTTGGAATTATACTAATGCTTATTATTATATTGGTGTCAGAAGCATACATTATACTGAAGTGGTATTTTAGAGGCACTAAACGCTCCTGTTCTCTAGAACTCTCCCTCCAAAAAAATAAAAATGTCTCAAATGAAAGTGTTAGGTATTTATGTGTATGAAGTTTTAAAAAACTCATTCGAGCCGTTTTCAAGAAACTCGGGAAAAACTGAAAAAAAAAAAAAAAAAATCCGTGAGGTTGCAGTTCCAATTGATGGATTTTGTCCAGATCTTTCGTGTCCAATTGATGGATTTTGTCCTGATCTTTCATATCATGTTTAAGATTTCGAGGATTTTCGTTTTCGGCAAACGCAAACTCACACACATGTTTATCGTACTCATGGTACCTCAAAACTTATACTTGCAATGAAAATTCAATTTCGAAAATTTGATACGCTCGGAATAATTTGTTTTGCCACTAGTAAGATCAGATAAAAACATAAAAGCAGGCTTTTTGGTATACTTACTTTTCGTGACATGTCGGTTGGCGAGCCGCGAACAAACAAGATCTAATAATAAAATGAAGTTTCATAGATTTATTAAATATTAATGTGATGGATTAAAAAAAGAAATGAGTGTTTATTAATAAAAAAAAGTCAGTTTTTTAACATCTTTATTTATTTACTATTAATATTCATAATATAGCCAGCCCATTTTGATCGACTGTTGTAAGCCAGCTGTTGCATCCCTCGCTGATAATATTTTTTGGGTTTGGAAACAAAAAACCTCCTGAAATCCAGTTTCAACTTCGGTGAAGTTATCAATTTTTCTCTCGTAAAGAAAGTGTGCCATTGACGAAAAAATGGGTGTCGAATGGAGAGCTAAGTCTGGATTATAGGTCTGGTAAAAAAAAAAAAGTTCAATGGTATCAGGTCTTCAATTTTTTCTTTAGTGTGATGGGAGACGTTTAGCCAGCGTAATCTTGCTGCACCAAAACTTGTTTGTAATTGACCAAACGTTGGCTGATATGGGCAGTTTTCAAGTACATTCTTTCTCTTTGTTGCCAGTAAAAGTCAGAATTCATGAAAAGTCCATTACGAACGAATTCATGATTAATTACTTCTTCATAGTTTTAGAAAACCCGCAACATCGACGACTTTTTCACAAATTGCCCTGTTGTACCAACCGGAAATGCCGTTTGACCGCAATCCAATCATTGACCACCTGTCTCAGGATTTTGCCAGTAAATCTACTTCTCATTCTTTTGTAGAAGCCATATGTCAAACGGATTTTTTTAAGAAAAGTTGGCAAGTATCCATTCTTCTGACGGCCTGTTGAGATGTAAATTAATCCGATATTCTACATTTTTTTTTTTTTTTTACATTTCTCATAATATGCAGATGGCTGCTAACAGTGTCTGAAGACATGGCCAGTTCTGCAGCAAGTGCACGAGTACTTCTAGTTGCATTCGACAAGACATCTTACATAAAGCCTCAAGATGGCCACGTTGGACCTGTTCTTCTTTCTAAGGCCGTATGTATCACTACTATTAAATTTTTGAAATTAACGTCCGGCAATATGCAGTTCAAGGATATCTTCCCCTTCGATTTCGCATAGAATTGACGCGCAGCTTCAGCGTTCTTGTCAGTATTGTTTTTTTCAACAGTAACGTAAAATTATTAATATGAGAGTCATTCACTAAGTAACGAGACAAATCGCTGTTTGTTTCGTAACGAGCTCAGAAACGGTTTGTTTAATCAATACATTAGTTTCAGTGCATCAAGTTGGCATCCTTGTATTTAGTTTCTCATCAGCTGTTCGAGAGAATTTGGTAAGCATAACCTCAAATGAATTTTCTTAACAATGGCGAGTCCGCTCGAGCATTGCACCTCAGAAGAACAACGTTCATTGATTAGATTTTTAGTTGCAGAAGGTGTTAAAGATAGTGAAATCCACGAAAGAATGTTGAAAGTGTACGGGAATAATTGTTTGAACCGTTCGAATGTTTACAAATGGGTAGAACAGTTTAAAAGTGGCCGTGTAAATGTCTATGACGAGCAACGAAGTGGACGACCGGTAAAGTTGTAACTTCTTCCGTCAAATTTCGCATTAACGCGTTAATTTAGGACAACAGGCGTATTACTGTTGAACTGATAACTGGAGAAGTGCACGCGAGTGTTGGAACTGTCCATAACATTATTGAGAATAAGCTGCAGTACAAAAAAACTTGTGCGAGATGGGTTCCAAGACAACTTACGGACGTCCACAAAGAAACCAGGTTTCTAATCAGTTGAAAGAACGAGGTTTAATTAAAAAAGAATTTTTCAGTAGAATTGTAACATGTGACGAAACATGGATACACCGTTTTGAACCGGAGTCTAAGCGTCTAAAGCCTTGAGTGGAAGCATACGGGTTTTCCCACTCGAAACAAATTCAAAACCCAGCCGTCTGGAAGTAGTCATGCTTACAGAATCTGGGATTCGCAGGAGCCTATGAATGTGACTTATCTCGAAGAACAACGAAGTATTACAGTGATATGCTCTCAAACAAAATAAGGCCTGCTATTCGAACGAAACGTCGTGGACTCTTGACTAAAGGCGTTGATTTTGCTTCATGACAACGCGCGCACACACTCGACACACTTAACTCAAGAAATATGAAAACATACAACATTTTTTTTCTTCATACATTATTTCTGTTAATCTTTATAAAATAAATTTTAATTCATGTAAACAAATCATTGAGATAATACTCGTACATAATAAATATATGTAGATAAATGCTGGAACGAGTATTTTATTTAATGTTATAACTGTCAAAACCAATTTCATGTTTCCTATTTGATTTTTTTAGAACATATTTTATCTTATATATTTTAGTATTTTTTATCCTCTATGAACAAATTATGTTTATAAAGCACGCGAACGGTATTTATATCTAAATAATAGGAGGAAATATGCGAGTTTTAATTTACTTTCTCTCTTATCATCCTCTCTCCCTTCTATCTGGATAAACTAGTCCACCAATATAAATTAAATGATTGTTACAATTGTAGACAATAAAATTAGTTATAGATACAAACGGAAATCATTTATTTATCTAGTGGTATTGAATGTTTTCTTCAGTGAGCTGATATCAACATAATTTTATTGTTTGCTACGTTCATATTTATACGTCCGCTTAAATCAGGGGATCCGAATACACCTTTCGGTCAAAATATGAATGGAAATTTTTTACTGATTCGCAATTTGAACTGATCGTTACAATTTTTCGATATCGAGTTTTCACCGGAAACGGTCCGTAGAAGTGATTTTTTAGAAATTGGACTCTCTCTCTCTCTCTCTCTCTTTCTGTTTGTGTGTGTGTGTGTTCGTGTAAAAATCGTGAAAAGTTCAAATTTGATATTTAGTTGAAGTGCTTGCATGAGTCCCGGACAAAAAGGTTTTGAACAAAATCAGTCAACCGGAAGTAGATACCAATTTTACTAAATTGATTGTTTTAGTTTTTTGCAATATTCTTAAAAACGGGTCCAACGATTTTCTTTATACTTGGAATTATTAATTACACATACAAAGAGCTACAACTTTTTATTTGTAGCATTTTTCCGGGAAAATTCATTTAAGGGTACTTCTGGGGGGAGGAATGGGGTATTGTTTTCCTCTAAATTGCTATGTTAGTTTATTTTATTATACAGTTCTTACAATTAAATAATATTAATTAGAATTAAATTTATTGCCAAAATTCCGTGTTTGAAAAATATGAATTGACCGGAAGTGCAATTTTTACTTCCTCTTACTCCTAGTAAGAGGAAGTATTGTAATCGTGTCAAATTTTCGATAATGAGTTTTCACCGGAAATATACGTTTTGAGGTCCCCTGAGTTAAAAAAACTGGTTTTTAGGAAATGGACTCTGTGTGTGTGTATGTATGTGAACAGCATAGCTCAAAAACGAAAAATCATAGAAAGTTCAAACTTGATATTTCGTTTAGTTTTCCACGATGGAATCTGGCGCTACGTTATCTGTCAAAATTCCCCAACCGGAAGTACCACTTTACTTGTTGGTTTATTTAGTTTTTTGCGTTTTACCCAGAAATGGCTCCGACGATTTTCTTCAAACTTAGTATACCGACTACACATACAATGAGCTGCAACTTTTATTTGAAATATTTCTCTGGGAAAATTCATTTAACGACACTTCTGGGGGAGGTGTGGAGTTAGGTTTTCATCTAAAGTGCTATTTCAGTGTTATTAGACAATTCTATCATCTAAATAATGTTAATTAGAATTAAAAATATGTTGTTGAAATTCCGAGTTTAAAAAAAAATCGGATAACCGGAAGTGCGTGTTCACTTCACCACATTACTAAATGATTTTTTTTCGCCATTTTCTTCAAACTTCCTATATAAACTAAACATACAAAGATCTGTAACATTAATTTTTAAAACATTTTTCTGGGAAAATTCATTTAAGGTCACTTTTGGGGACCGGGGTGGGGTTATATTTTTCTCTAAAGTGCTTTCACAGTTCATTATACAATTCTATCATCCAAACAAAATTAATTAAGAAATAAATGGATGGCCAAAATTCTGAGTTTCAAAAAAATTTGTAAACCGGAAGTGCGCTTTTAATGGACAGTTTTTTTTTTAGTTTTCGACGAATTTCATTAAATTTAGTTTACAAAATATAAAATTTGTCAATTACAATTTTGAGAACTGGCGTAAGAGAAAGTTGTGTGAGTGTTTCACACCAGATTTTTTTTTTTTTTTCTGAAAATACAATTTTATTTTCTGTAATTTCTGTAAGAGTGGAAGCATTATAATCGTGTCAGTTATTAAAATCAATAAAAACTCCATTTCAAAAATTTGACATTATCTCAATACTTCCAAGAGAAAGCAAGAAATAATTTCATCTTATATTATGTTTTTGTCATGAACGAAAAAAAGGAACCTTAAAGTACTTATAATTAGTGATATTGTTGCATCATATAAAATCTAAATCAAAATGGTGAACTAAACGCAGAATCGTGCAACAGGTGGACAATTTATTTTATCACAGATGATTTTTTTCGGAAAAAAAAAATATACTTTATCATATGAAGAAGCCTTAAGTGTAATTCAGTTTGAAAATAATTAATTAGACTTTAGGAATCCTCTTATTTTACCTCCACAGTTTTAAAGTTTGTAAACATGCTTGATTCACAAAGCTTAGTATTTTGGTTTGGGTCACGTCTGACATTTTTTTTTTTTTTTTATTGTTCTCTTGGTGGTTTTGCATATCGGTATAGGTACGTTGCAGCAAGGAGATTAATACTTACTTCTTTAGCTTCAGATGAAATTCGTTAGACTAAGCAAATAATGAAAATCTTAACAAAACTGCTTCTTCTATTTTGTTAAGTCAAAACAGTTCATGATTCATGATTTTTTTTTATTTGTATAATAAATCCACATATAAGGTTAAAATTATTATTAAGTGGGCTGAAATTGTCTTTGTTATTTATAATTGTGTGTTACTATGATTATAATCTTACGCTTTTTACGTACATATTTAACCTCAGAGGAATTTAAATTTAAACATCTTCAACAGTTAATTGTTTTTTGGGAAATCTTTTATGTAATTGTTATCTCATTCTTAGTACTTTCTCTTACTCGTAGTTAGAGTAAATATTGTAATCGTGTCAAACTTTCTATGTCGAGTTTTGTAAATTAATTGTGTTGCCAAAATTCATTTAGAAGAAAATCCGCTGAACGTGAGACATCGGCTGATCATGATGTTAAAGGATGTTAACTACACATGTAATAAGACCTTGAAAACTTTATCACATGGTTCAAACTTTTTTTCCAAGAAAATTGACATCGAGGAGCAATGGAAGGGGGGCACACTTTCCTCAAAAGTGTTTTTTTTTTTTTAATTACAGTTTTGGCTCTACCAATTACTTAACGTAAAAGCCAAATAAATTATACAGTAAAAAATTTAAAGTAAGTAAAGCAAAGTAACGCATATACATATGTAGGACTATCATTTTTCCAATTAGCGTTCAAAATATGTATTAATATACACTCAGTGACAATAAAAAAAACGGGGACTTATATTTAAAATAAAAAATGCCGCACACTTGTATTTATTTGTTTAATTCCAATTTTTTATCTATGTATTAATTATAACGCATGTAATAATTACTTAATAAGTTAATTTTAATGCAATCAGATCAGAAATTCATAAGTTACAGAAAAATTATGTAAACACCGGAAACTCTTTATAGTGATAAATTGAAATTTAAGTAACAATTATTACCTTGTTGATTTCTAATACCGCGTATTACCTCCTCTGGCCCTTCTAGGCATCAAGTAAATAAGCGACGAATTTCATCTTGTGAAAAAAACAGCATCCCATAACTCACCAACAGCAGTTTGTAGCTGATGAACATTTGTTGGGGGTGACGGAAGTTGCATGAGGCGTCTCTTTAACATGTCCCATAAGTTTTCAATGGGATTCATGTCTGGAGAACCTGCTGGCCAATTTATTGTAGTAATTGGGACACCCTCCAAGTAATGGGTAACAATTCGAGCAACATGCGGTCGAGCATTATCCTGCATTAACACGAAGTTATTCCCAATAAATGGAGCAAATGGGACCACAGCTTCCTGAAGAATCTCTTCAATGTACCGTCGAGCAGTCAAAGATCCATTCTGTATAGTAATTAGTTCGGTACGGGCTTGGGTGTTGAATCCATCCCATACCATAATTGACTGCCTTTGAAAAGGTTGGGATTCTCGCATGGTACATGAAGCATAGCGCTCACCAGTTCTTCTCCACACACGGTCCCGGTCATCTGATTGCCACAAAACAAACCGGCACTCATCTGTGAAGAGAACATCCCCCCCCATTGCTCAAGTGTCCAATGGAGATACTGATTTACAAAAAGTCTCCTTTCTACTCGATGCCTCTCCAGTAGAAGAGGACCTGATGCGAGACGTCTAGAGACTAAGTTATTCTCTTAAAGCCTTCTAATGACTGTCCAAGAGCTCACCCTGACATTGCGGACCGTTTGTAGTTCGCTACTTATCTCGGGAGCGGTCACATGACGATTTTGCAGTACTTTAAGAGTAATAAAACGATCGTCTCTAGGCATCGTACATCGCGGTCGACCGCTAACTTCTCTTCGATCGAGACTTCCGGTGGTCCTAAGTCGTTGAAGGCCATCGTGGATGGTAGAGCGCGGCTCACCTATGACTTGAGCGGTGTACCGTACGCTACGCCCTTCGTTGGCCAAAGCATCTGCCCGGGCAAGGTCTTCACGACTTAAAACCATCCATTTAAGGGAAAAAGTCAATTTAATTAAATTTTTGCAAAAATTTATATTTAATTAAAGAATATCATTTGAAAAAATTAAAAAACTCACTTGATAAGCTGACTCAAGAAAAAAATTAAAAATCTAAACCCGTTTTAAACACTTTAAAAGAATAAGTATCACTGATAAATGGTAAACAACTAGTCTGCAATGATTAGTTTGAGCTCAAAGATCATTGTTAACATTTGTAACTAATTATTAAAGAAGATAAAGAAATAACTACAGGTGTCCGGTTTTTTTTTTTGTCACTGAGTTTATATGTATATATTCATTTATAATTGCTTTTTGTTGTATTCAAAATTTTTTTATATTTGATTTTATACTGAGTTTTCGTTGAATTTTTTTTTTTTTTTCTTATTCTTATTAGGATGTAATTGTTCATCTTATGTGTATTATGTGCAGTTACAAGTAGTACACTGTAATATACAGATAATTACGGGGTTGCACAACTTTTTGAATTATCTGCACCACATTGGAAAAAGAAGAACTGTCTTGGGCCGCACTTGATATACAACCAATAACCATAGCTGATTTCAAAATTATAATTTTTCTAGTATCCGGTTCTAAATTATTCCATTATAGTAGGTACGGAAAGCCGTTTAAGTTAGAGATTGGTTATATCAAAATATCCATCTGCTATAGAAAATTTATTTATCTGGGTGATAAACTTCATTAATATTTTAAAGATTTTACTATATCAGTAAAAGGTAACATAAAATTTAGTGGGATAGCTGACATTGTATTGGAGAAACTAATATAGTAATATATGATTTGACGGAAGTAGTTAAACAAATGTCGTCAGTGTTTTTACAGATATTTTGGTGCTAATTTTTTACTGATTGTTTACTCATCCTTGAAAATAGTTGATCACAAATGTTGATGTTGCCAAAAAGCGAAGACATGAATAAGGCAGGATTGTTAGGCGAAGGATATTAATCTCTGAGGAGATAGGATTTATAAAGTCTAGGCTTTAAATTGAATGTCAGATTGAGGCCTCTGTATGCTCTACTTGAAAATTGGCAGCTTTAAACGGAATAATGTGTTTCCTATTGTTGAAAAGTAAATAAAACCAAACAGCGGAAATATTTCCCTCACTCCTTGGAGATAAAAAGACATCTGAAATATATCTGAACAGTATTAAAAAGCATGAGAATAAATTATCTATTTACATTAGTTTAAAATTGTTTGTTGGGCTACATTCAAAGCCGTGTCCTGGGACGCGAATTGTAACCCCTCTGTTTAAAAATTTATAACTAGTCATGCAAAAAATGTGTCTGCCCCTAGAGAATTGTTTTCTCAACTACGCTGGTTCAAATTCTGGTCAAAACTATTATTTTTATGAAACAAATTAAAAGAAAGGCGGTAAATAAATATGAATGTAGTTATTAGTGAATGTACTTTACCATCATGTATTTATTAAAATAAAATACTAAATATTTAATGAGGGGCGGGTGTTGGTGTATTGGTTATGAGCATGGACTTGTAAGTGGGAGGCCCCCAGTTCGAGTCCAGCGTATAACTAAATTTTATATTTGTTTAAAAAATGTTAATAGTAAAGTAGGCGCTTCCGCCCCCGTCCACGACACCTAATTTGGTAGTTGGACGTTAAGCCCGCCTGAAAAAATAGTAGGCATTACTTTACTTACTTACTTTTACTAAATATTTAATGCAAAACCTAGTTTATTGCAAAAATAATAGTAATCAAAATAATACTTCCACCTAAGGGAAGGGATGATTAGCTCAGTGGTAGCGCGCTGGACTAGCAACGCGTAGATCACAGGTTCGAATCCCCAGCATGCTACCCTTAGATTTTTCGTATTCTAAGAGCCTCTACAGTTCACTGCTGTCCGGTGGTTGGTGATGTTGTCTGTAGCTAGAGAGAACACTCCTCGGAGGCAAGCAGTGCACTGAGAAGGCTCCGGGCCACACAATAGATCTTTCACGTTAGTGAAAGTGAAAAGTGCCCTTAAAAAAAAAATAAAATAAAATAAATATTTCTTATCGTTAGCATGTTATGATGAAACGTTGTGGGTCGAGAAAGACTGCCTTAGAGTAAACATTCAATTCAAATCTTCCTTTGGAAAAAGGAAATAAAAACATCATGGGACTATGGGTTTAAGTATTCCACCATACTGTGAAGGTTTGTCCAAAGATTAAACAAAACAAAAATTATTATTTCATATAATTTAAAAAAACAAAAAAAAAAAAAACAAAGATCAGTAAAGCGATTCAAGCTTGGAACTTTACGAAACTATTGCACTTACAGACGACTCTCGTTGTCTCTCCATAAATTCCGCCTTATCTTCACCTTATCCCGTCTCTGCCGGAGTACCCCAAGGCTCTATCCTTGGTCCTGCATTATTCATCACCTATCTAAACTCCATCCCTAAAACCGAACATGCCAACCTTGCCTTATACGCTGATGATCTTGCACTTGTATACTACCTCATTTAGGACTGATACAATAGCCAACAGACTCACTGTAGGACTGAAAAAAATTTCAAAATACTGCCAAAAGTGGAAACTCCGCATCAATAATGACAAGACTTAAGCCATCATGTTTACAAAACGCAGACCGTACATTACACGTTACGTCACAGCTAACGGAATTACAGTACATCAGATACTTAGGCATATTACTCGACTCCAAACTTAACTTTACAGCACACATAACTGACAGAGTAAATACAGGTAAAAAAACAATTAGGCTCCTTTTTCCACTTCTGTCCCGAAATTCAAACATGTCTACCAGAAATAAAATTGATCCTCTATAAAGTCGTCATCCGTCCAATGCTAACATATGCCAGTGCAGCCTAGAGTTCCACCTGTAAATCTAACCACTCCAAACTCCAAATTACCCAAAACAAATTCCTTCGTTTTGCCACAAACTTACCTCGCTATACCCGTATTTCCCATCTTCATGATATCACGGACACCTCTACTATAAGCGACTTTATTAAAGTAAGACTGAAAAAAACTACTCGCCAGAGTCAGGACACATCCTAACCCTCTCTGCCAATCCATTGCTGATTACGATTCTTCACAGACTTACCGCCATAAAAGAATAAAACATATACTTAATTCATAAAATTTAATCTCTCCAATATTCAATTTTCTTTATAAACTTTATTATATATAAATATATGTAAATAGTAAATGTATGTATTATATCTAATGTTAGCTATAGGAAGGGGTGTAATATAATTATATATTTGAACTTCCAAATAATCTGTATATATATTTGTATATATATTTTGGTAAATAAATGTATTGTAAAATTTAAAAAAAAAAAAAAAAAAAAAAAACCTACTCTCGCTGAGCTGCTAGTTCTAAACTCCCTTACTCCTACAAGACTTGCCGACTTATAAGCTAGTAGATTAGCTTATTGCAAATTAAGGCTTTATTATAATATGTTGGTAACTAATTTGTAAATTATATCAAACATAAGCTTAGCTTTTTAATAACAGATTAATGGATGCCAACAATTTTTATTTATTTATACTTTGCAAGTAAACCACTTTATTTTTTTAAAGTTGGTCATTTTATAAAAGTTTGTTTCTACTTGCGCACTTTTGAGCTTTTTTCTCTATCTTTTTTTTTTTTTTTTTTATTTTAAACCATCTTTAAAAGTTTTATATTTTGTAGAACATAATTCTTATGTTAAAGTTTAGAACGATAACATTTCTTTTAAAAAAATGTTTTTATGCTTTCTTTAAAGTTGAGCTTTAGGACTTTTACTTTTCTTGTTTTTTCTTCATGTTTTTTTTAAGTAATACTTTGTTAAGTAGGTTTTTATTGGAATTTCCAAAAGTAATAATAGTAACCTGAGAATATATAGATATATTATATATTTAAAAATGTCTGTTTTACCAAACTTCCGTACACGGTTTTTTTCCACTAAAATTTAAAAAAAAAAAAACAAGTTAAAGGTTAAAAAAAATGAAAGAATGTTTTTTAAAAAAATAAAAATACAACGTATTTTATTTTATAAACTTTAAAAAAAAAAAAAAAAAAAAAAAAAGAAGAGTAAAATATGAAGTTGTTGCACTGTACACATCCCTACTTAGCTGGCTTTAAGTTACCCGCCTTCATCGTGTTTGTCCGAACTACCTGAGCGTGACGTTTCACTTCCACTTTAAGATAATTTATCAGCCACTAACCCCACAGCTTATTGTGTTACTTGCTTTTATTTTCTTACTTAAAAAAAAGGAAAAAAACATCATTTTTATTTTATTTTATAATAATTCCTTCTTTTTTTTCTTCTGTTGTTAATAATAATAATAATAATAATAATAATAATAATAATAATAATACTTTATTGTTCTATGAAAGTACAAATGACAAATAAAACAAAGTATTTTACGGCTTGGATTAATCCGTCAGCCGGGGTCGATATTACTTTCATAAATTTATATAGGTACATATAATAAGATAAGAAAAAATAAAATAAGTGTATAAACAGAAAGAAGAAGTAACGTAACCTGAAATAGAAAGAGAAAAATAGTACAAGGAGAAATAACAAAAAAATAAAACAACTTTGAGAACTCAAAAAATTATAGGTATATACCAAAGTCATACATGTGTTTAGAAATTAAATTCTTGTATAAGCTGATATCGATACGACCAGGCATGGCGAGCATATTTAATTAGGGAACGGCAGCCAGAAGATCCATTCAATAAGGAAATAAGATGGGGTCTTGCAAGTACTGAATATCACAAATATAATCTCCGGAGCTCAGCAAGGATTGAGCAGACGCCAAGAAAGTGTACTACATCCTCAATACATCTTGAATTACAGAGGGCGCACAGCTCAATCTCTTTTCGGATCCATGGTGTGTGATTCAAGTAAGCTAGCTCACATCTCAGCCTAAAGATTCAATGGAGTTCAGTGAGAGATAAACCCGAAGAATGATCCTCATTCAAATAATAAAAATTGAAAGAATGATTCAGCTCTTTATTACATAGAAGGAAACGGGATGAAAGAGAGACCCTGCCCAGAAACTCCTGTCGATGAACTGCTTTCATCGTAATTAACAGAGAGGATAATTGGTCTTTCAAAGCACATACATTTTCCACATCGGGAACAAAGTCGCAGGAATACTTCTGGGCCAAGTCTAACCAATGCGGAAACCAGTAAATTTTTTTGTTGATAATTTCCAGAGCTAGAATTTTAGGCAAACGATACTGGGGAAGATCCAAAGTTTCTTAGAACATATTTAAAATGCAGTTTTTTAAAGTGAATAGTGAATATCACTAGAAGATCTACAGCGGTCTCAATATAGAACAGCATATAGTTAAGCAAAGATGTTAAATAAATTATTAAACAATTTTTTAATGAAAAAAATTCTGGAAACTCTCAACAATATCATATCTTTGGAAACCCCACACTTGGGCCGCATGACATACTACTGACCGACAGATGGAATTAAAAACTTGGAATTTAAATGGGAGAGGTATCGAACCTTGTGAGAGATAGCCAGACCACATATGACATTGAGGATTCTCTTTGACGATGTCACTTTCTCTACTAATAGATGATTGTTGAGAGTGAGACGGGACGTCATAACCACACCCAAATATTTATAGTTGTTAACGACCTTTTGTAAAACCATTTTTCTGACGCGGCCAGTTTGCCACCCCTTCTAAAACCTCTTCTGTTGTTAATATTAATTTATTAAAAAAAAAAAAGAAATATGTTAGAAATTTTTGTTTTGTTGCATATAACATTTTTTTTTGATACGTGTTTATTTATATTTGTCTTACGTAAATTAATGATAAGAAACCCATTCTTATCTTATCCCTTTATGATTTCATTTTCTAAGAATATTGTATACTAAAATAATAATTTGAATAAACTATCATTTAAAAAAACAAAAAATTGCTTCTATTGATTTTATTACGAAATAAATAATAATAGTTATAATAAATCAGATATAAATTAATAATTCATTGTGTACAAAAACTATCTTAATATAGCCCAGCGATTTATTACCTAATTTACATCTTAATCTCCTTTTTTTTTGGTGGAAGAGATCGGAAACCGGATTTTACATGGACAGTATCAGAACCGTTATTCTGAATAAAATTGGGCACTTAGAGAGGAACTCTGGTTGCAAATGCCCGAAATGCCATAATAGAAGCTATTAAACCCTTACCATAAGTTCCTCCTGGACTTAGTATTCTTTAAGTTCATTTGCCTGCAGTAGGCAGCCCGGTTTTAACAGTAGATATTTTTTTTTTCTACATTTCTCAACTTTCAGTTGATAAACTTCTTTGGAAATTAGAATTTTTTTTAGGGAAAGTTCAGTACGACCTGAAAGCTAAGCTTCCCGGAACCATCTCACTGCACTGCCATGTTTTCTATTTACAAAAAATACTGTCCTGAAAATGTATGGAGCTGTGGGCGTGTCATGTCTATACTCTGCCGTCAATGACAAAGGTAGATAACAAGCTGTGTGTTAATTAATGTTATAATAGTTTTTTTTTTGTAAATTGCGATGTTGTTAATTATATAGCATATTTCATGCTATTATTTCGTCTTGACGATTAAGAGGGTCTGGGGTAAGAGCCCGCCTGGAGCCGTCGCTGGTGCAGATCTTGGTGGTAGTAGCAAATTCTGGGCGGTAGGCGGTGAGTGAGCTGTGGATGGAGGCTTCCTTGGAGAGAAAATTTAAGGATAGCACTGTTAGATTCGTACCCAGGTCCAACGGTGATAGTCCTGTGCTCTGCCACTGAGCTAATCCTTTTCTTGAACTTTTTTCTAATTTAAATTTAAGAAAGAAAAAAAAAAAACAGTTTTATAGTCTTTAATGTTAAGTAATTTTTAGAACTAAAGTATATTATTAGAATGTCACATAATGGTGCCAGAAACAAATTTAATTATACCTTCCTACTACAGGTATATCATTAATATTTATTAATATTTAATGATACTACATAATATAAATAGATTCTTGTCCATTTTATTAATATTCTATTAATATTACAAAGCTTAAAAAAAAAAAAAAAAATTGTTGATGCCGATATAGTTTAGACTTCCAAAGATTTATAGTTTTTTTAATTATGCAGTCACACACACTTATTCACCAAGAGAGAAAGTGAACGTATTCAAAACATATTAAACCATGAATTTTTAATAAAAACTAATTTCGAAATTCTATAATGATCACAATACTTTCTCTTGCAGATAAGAGAAGATATACTCGTAGAATGTAGTGTGAATATCTCACAAGACCTTCTCTTACACAGTTTATATCTAGTTTTAATTGAATTTTTTTTTCATCTTAGAATTATGCCTTTAATGTGATCACTAGGAGGAACTATTATAATCATGTTAAATTTTTGAAATTTAGTTTTCCCCAAAAAATAACTGTTTTGAGGTCCTCTGAGTTTGACACAAATGTTTTCAGCGAATCGTCTGTATACATACAAAATATCCATAATAACTCACCCCCGCAATTTCGAAGAGCTATCGAAGTTCCGATGAGTGAAGCGAACGGTTTTTGTGAAATAAATGGTTAAATCAACAAGGTATTCGTGGCTGAGCTATTTAAATAAAAAAGAATCGGGAAGATTGCTGAGCCTACCTCACGGACTCCTCCCGGAAAGAAAGAAAAAAAAAAACCACTTTAACTAACAATTCAGAGAGAACCGATTGCCACGAAGAAAAATTATCGAGTGACAAATTAAAAATCGCCATCCATAGTTGAGGAATAGAGATTTCCAAGAAGCAAACTAAATTGATGATTAAATTAGTTTAACTGCAGAAATTTTTGGATATCCGTAATCTGGAAGGGAAAGAACCTATATACCTAATGAAAATGTAGTGTTAAGATGAAAAACACCTGTTCCCATATATATATATGGGAACAGGTGTTATAGGTATATAGGTTCTTTCCCTTCCAGATTACGGATATCCAAAAATCTATATATATATCATAAAGTTAGGGGTAATACCAGGAAGACCAAAAAGTTTTATAATGAAGAAGAGTTGTACTTTTTCTATATCGTCATAAAGCTGTTAACCCTAAACTGGACAAGCGTAGCGTAGCAGCGGCTTACAGAGCAGAATAAAAGGAAAATGGATTGTGAGATTCGGTCATTTTAAAAAAAATAAGAAAATTTAAATTCTTGCCAACATTTCTACAAATATATTGTCTTTTTCAAGGCATAAAAAAAACTCTTGAATAATCTTCAAAACATAACATACTTAGAAACTTATATATAAATTTGGAAAATAAAAAGTTGAGAACACCTCAATGTCACTATTCTTTGTGGTTACAGTACAATTTACCACTTATATAATATTATTAATATATATTAGAAGTATTGATAGAATTCTAAATTTAAAGAAAATCTATTGACCGGAAGTGGGACTTTACATAATAGGTTTTTTTGAATTGTTTGGAGTTTCCTCAAAAACGGCTTAAATTTGAAATATTCACTGTAAAAATAAAAATGTATCACTTTGATTTGAAACATTTTTTCAAAAAAAATTGATATGAGATGGATTTTGGAAGCTTCTCAGTTCCGTTTAAATTGAAACTGACGCTAAAGAGGGTGCTGTAATGTAATTGTGTGACTTGTTGTTTGTTTGTTTGTTTGTTTGTAGCAGCACGAGCGGTTTTGTACAAGGGCTTGTATGTATATATGGTTAAGAGAGAAGTATTAGTAATAATCAAGAAAGTACCAATGTTAACAATAAATATATTCCTTCAAAATAATAACTACAAGTTATTTGATATTATAAACTAATTTAATATATTGTGAAACTGGCACTGATTCTAAGAGAGCGATTCCTGAAGTGTTCTGGCTTTGGAAGCAGAATACAGACTTAGTTATTTGAAAGCAGAAGTCAGACTTGTATTCTTTGAAAGCTGAAGGTAGACTATTTTAAGGAATCTCTCTCTAGCGGGGGAATTTTCTTTTACAAAAGAATTACCTTAACAGGTTTTTGTGCCTTTATTTCCTACTAGCAATGACCCCAATTTACAGTACCTGACTTTTTTCATTGCACTAAGATACATAAAATATTAACAAAATTCTATTTTTGAAACTATAAAATATTCTAAACTATTTTTCATTTTTCTATTTCGTTCTTCCACTACACTGCCAACAGTGTACCCGCTATATTACACATAACATGTAATGCCTACCGCCTTTTTTATTATGGCCAATCCAACTAAATGTTTGTAAATACTGGAATTTTAAATAAACTTTTTTAATTTAATTGTTTTTAATTGGTGTAAGAGACTGTCATGTACACACCAGTTTTTACTAAATTAATTAATGACTTTAATATAATGTAGACAGATACACTTGGTATTCCGTATAAATAAAAATACTTACAATCGCATTTGACATGAAAGGTTTCGGTCAAAATCTTGCCACAAAAATTGTGATTGTATTCAATGATACCTTTTTTCCCTCCTAGTTTTTAACGATTTTCATGGGCGGAAAAAAAAAAAAAACGGATCCCATAATTTTTTCGAAACTACGTATATAAATTCCTAGCAATTTTATTTAAAACATTGTCCTGGAAAAAATATTTTTGGGGGGGGAGGAATTATGAGGCATAGTAAATGCTAATCTTTCCACTAAAGTACCATGTTTATAAATATTAATAATACACAGAAGTACTGGTAGAATTCCAAATTTGAAAACAAATCTCTTAACTAGGAGTGGCAATATTACAGAATAAGTTTCTGAGTTATCTTAAGGGGGGGATTTTCATCGAAAACTATTGCAGTGATTTTTCTTTAAACTTGAAGTGCTATCTTTACAAAAATATAATTCTTATCACTTTTATGTGAAACATTATTGTCCAATATGTATGTGAAATGTCCAATTTTATTTTGAATTCCTTCAATGTTATTGGCGCAAT
>JAAEAF010009245.1:0-61673 GCA_011037195.1 Triatoma infestans
ATGTAGATCATTGCATGTTTGGTTTATACACGATGTTTCAAGAAAATTATCGGAGCCATTTCTTGAGAAAATCGCGAAAAAGTGAAGAAATCATTTAGTAAAGTGTTAAAATAAACGCACTTCCGGTTATCCGATTTTTTTCAAACTCGGCATTTCAACAACATATTTAATTCTAATTAACATTATTAAGAAGACAGAATTGTCTAATAAACCGAAATAGCACTTTAGATGAAAACTTAACCCCACCCCCGGAACTGGCCCTAAATGAATTTTCCGAGAGAAATGTTTCAAATAAAAGTTGTAGCTCTTTGTATATGTAGTTGATATACCAAGCTTCAAGAAAATTGTTGGAGCCATTTTTGAGAAAAACGCCAAAAAGTACAAAAACCAACAAGTAAAGTGGCACTTCCGGTTGTGTAATTTTGACAGATGACCGACCCACTGTCAGATGCCATGGTGATACCTAAACGGAATATCAAGTTTCAACTTTCTACGGTTTTTCGTTTTTGAGCTATGCTGTTCACATACACAAACACACACAGACCATTTGCTAAAAACCACTTTTTTGGACTCAGGGGACCTCAAAACGGATATTTCCGGTTAAAACTCGATATCGAAAATTTGACACGATTGCAATACTTCCTCTTACTAGGAGTAACAGGAAGTAATATAAAAGTAGTTAAAATAATGGTAATTGAAGGTAAACATACAGGTCTTAATACAAAATTTGTAATATACACATCAATCATAGTTCCTTTCCTAGTGAAAATTTAGTAATTTTTAAATTCTACAAGTGAAATATGAAGAATATCACATTGCAGTTCGTTCCTTGATTCCATTAGTCTGGGGAATAGGGCTAAATTTTAAATAGTCAGTTCTTGTAAGAAGTTTTTGAGAATAGTATTTTCTTTCTAGTAGTAAACTTTGGCACGTGAAAATTCAGTAAGTTAAGAATATAGGAACAGTCAATTTGGTTGTGTTAAGAGTTAATACATTTTTAAGTCAAATCAGTGTACTGTCTCATAGAATGTAGTCTGAAAAGTCTAGTAGTTTCCATGATCAGATCGTACGGTACGTCTAAGTAAGTTCCAGTCTCCCGATACCAAAGAAGACGTAGACATCTTCTTTGAATGTCTTCAATACCATCAATATACGTTTTCTGATAAGGTGACCAGACAGTAGAACAATATAGTAAAATAGGACGTACCAGATCCTTGTACAAAGTGACCATTACCTGAGTATCCTTAAATTGTAGTTTGGTTGTTCTCTGAATAAAGCCTAAAATTTTGTTCGCTTTATTAAATAGTCAAAGTACAGTATAAGTAGGTTGAAAGGTTAGTTGTGTACGTAATACCAAGATCTTTAATAGAAGTTTATCTGTCAAGAGGAGTGTCGTGTATAGAATAGTTATAGATGAGAGAATTGCGAAGAGAGTGCAAGATACTGTTTTACACTTATCAGTGTTGAGTTGCTTTTATACTGTACAAGATGGCCGTGTGAGAAGGGTTTGTGCGCATTTGTGATGTGATGGAAGAAACAGCTACGCAGAAACGGTTGGGGTTCCGGCAACATGAAGTTTCCAACTTGTCGTGAATTTCTTCAACATATAAGTGTTTATTTCTTTACAATAGTTATAGTAAAAACCAAAGAATAAAGACAAAATTAAAAGATCATAAAACAATATTGTATAATAAATAAATAAAAATATTACCTAAGAACAATTAAAATATGTCATGTTTTTATGTTTGTCGGAACAGCGGGACTGATTCCCATGAATTTCCAATAACAACCCGTGTATTCAGTACCTTTCTATTTCTTTTTTGTCTCAAGATAATTAAAAGCGAGGCTCAGAGCCGGCGAAGCAGCCGAGTTAAGGGCTCAATAGTGATTATGGTATCATACAATTTTATATATACATACATATTTTATATATATGGCTTGATATGTGTGTCTTTGGGGAAGCCAGCATAAAATGACAAGCATGAACCTCGAACTTGATTTTTCGTTTACATAGGAAAATATAGGAATATAAAAGAAAGGTCAATTTTTTTCGAAAACGCTAAATTCTGGAAAACGGTGCGCCATAGCTGAATTTGGCTTTCTCTCGACCCTTCACCTCCCTCCCCACCGGAAGTGAGTATTCTTGCTATGTAGGATTCTTTAAAATGATGCATACCATCGAGGGGGGAGGCTGTTAATCCATATTCCAAACTAGTCTTAGATAATAAAAATGGACCTGGATAACAGTTTCTAAACCTATCTAAACTATTCCTTTCTTTTGCTCCTAGTAAAAGGGGAAGCATTGTAATCTTGTCAAATTTTCTATATCAGTTTTCACCGGAAATATCCGTTTTGAGGTCCCCTGAGTCCAAAAAAGTGGTTTTTAGCAAATGGTCGGTGTGTATGTGTATGTGACTGGGTGTATGTGAACAGCATAGCTCAAAAACGAAAGTTGAAATTTGATATTCAAAATTCTCCCATCTGACAGTGGGTCATCTGTCAACATTTCTTAACCGGAAGTGCCACTTTACTTGTTTTTTTTTTTTTTTTTTTACTTTTTTGCGTTTTTCTCAAAAATGGCTCCAACGATTTTCTTCAAACTTAGTATATCAACTACACATACAGCGAGCTACAACTGCTATTTGTAATGTTTCTCTGGAAAAATTCATTTAAGGGCAGCTATGGGGGAGGGGTGGGGTTAGGTTTTCATTTAAAGTGCTATTTCAGTTTATTAAACGATTCTATCATCTAAATAATATTAATTAGAATTGAATATGATGTTGAAATTCCGAGTTTCAAAAAAATCGGATAAACGGAAGTGCGTTTACATTACCACTTTACTAAATGAATTTTTTTCACTTTTTCACGATTTTCTCAAAAATGACTCCGACGATATCTTTGAAACCTCCTATGTAAACTGAACATACAGAGATCTACAACTTTTATTTAAAATGTTTCTCTGGGAAAATTCATTTAAGGGCACTTTTAGGGGAGAGGTGAGGTTATGTTTTTCTTTAGAATGCTATCATACTTGTGATTATACAATTCTATCATCCAAACAAAATTAATTAGAAATAAATACATGGCCAAAATTCCGAGTTTCAAAGAAAATTATTAAACCGGAAGTGCGCTTTTACTGGACAGTTTTTTCAGTTTTCGACGAATTTAATTAAATTTGGTACACAAGCTATAAAATTTGTCAATTATAATTTTGAGAAATGGAGTAAGAGAAAGTTGTGTGAGTGTTTCACTCCAGGTTTTTTTTCCTTATAAATTCCTGAAACAAATGCAGAAAAAAAAAAATGTTGAACACTTGAGTGAACTACTTTCACACACTGCCGCACAGCGGTAGCTTCCTAGGAGGTTTGGGTCGCCGGAGGTGGTCACAGAGCAGAGACCCTCTGGTATTATTATAAAATTATTTTGATAATAGAACCCACATATTACACTGAAATTGGAGTTTTTAGTGGTAAGCTTAAAATTGCAGACTCAACAGAAATCTCTAAAAAATCGTCGTAGCCGTTTTTTTGGCGAACCAATTAATGGGTAAAAGAACTATTTAGTGTTGCGCACTTTTGCAAAATTAATGATTCATACACATATGTGTAATTTTCACTGTTGCCGTTTGAGAATTTCACACCAGATTTAAATAAAAAAAAAAAATAATAATAATAATCGAAAATTGGTGCACCTACTTTTTTAAATTTGGATCAACACTGACAATATGGAATTCCCAACTCTACAATAAAAACCCGTTATTATTCCACAATAGCCGCATTATTTTTTTAAACAGAGCACCAACTTAGGCAAGAAATTTTTAAAACATTTAATGGGACGTTTTAATCCCTGGGATGTTAGAATTGTAGTTTACACTTTAGCAGGTTTCTTTGTAAACTTTGTTTTCAGAATAAATTAAAAAAAATATAAAAAAAATGAAATATTCTTAGGATAAACAAACTGAAAAGATGAACGCACTCGTGTGAAATATTTTGCTTTAATCTTGCTTTAGTTACATTGTTTTTTAAAACCCTATTTATTATTATTAAGCCGTATAACCATTGTTTATGGTATTATCATTAAATTAAATAGGACCAAAATAATCTGTGCTTTTTTAATGGTGACCATTATTTGAAGTTTTCAGATATCTTTCTGAAAGTTTCTCTCCTAAATTTACTGTCGGTCTTATATGACTGTATAATGGAGTTGATGAGGAGAGAAATTGGGAATGATTAATTAGACGAGATATCAAGACACTGTTATAATATAGCTATTTCAAAAAAATACAATTAAAAAGACCAGTCTGTGTATAAACTGAATTTGCTCTGTGCAAGTCTGTGTTATCACACTGTCTGACAAACACATCCTGAAGATGGGCGAACTCCCGAAACCGGTCGATGACCACAAAATGAAGCAGGCTACCACGGAAAATATCTCTGATGCTTTCCAGCTCTGCGAAACCAACCACCACAACATATCTTGTTAATTCATTCAAACCAGATCATTTCTCTCCTTCAACAACCCCCATTATATATCGGTTTTTAAGAAAACCGGATAATAGAACGAGATATACTTATTAAATGGCTTTATTTAGCAATTTTCTCGTTAAAGGCAAGAAGAGATTTGTTTATACATGATATATTAACCATATCATCTATAATGGAGTTGATGAGGAGAGAAATTGGGATTGATTAATTAGACGAAATATGAAGACACTGTAGACACTTATAGTTATATTATAACTATAAGCTTACATAAACTGCACTGGACTTGTAATGATTTTTATAGAATAAAGGGTGGGAGTAGGTAACTGACACGACGATATGACACGATGCGATGTATATGGTTGAATCTGATAGATAGATGTCTAGATCTCTCACTGGCTTATATACAGGTTCCTCCCACTCTAGCCTGCTTAAGTCAGAGGGTACCAGAGAGGGTCTGTCTTCTCTCTCTTAATTCTCTCGTCTGTCTGCTCTCTCTTGCTGATGTAATTCTCTCTTGCTATTACAACTGGGTATGGCTGTCTGTAGCTAGTGTGCGGATAGTCTACCTCTTATTATGTCTGTCTAATCTTTATTTTTTATTCTTTTTCTCTGTCTGTCTGTCGGTGGTCTGTAATTCTCTCTCTTCCCTCTCTCTCTCTCGCACTCTTTCTTTCACGCGCTCTCTCTATAAATCACTTTGTTGGTCATATTTATCGCCTTTACATCTGTGTTTGTTTGATCTGTCAGTCTGGCTTTTTTGCCTTTCTATCGTCTGATTTGTCTTTGAGCATGTCTATATCACTTTGTGAATCTAGTTGTCTGTTATCTATTAATCTTTCTGCGATGTCAAAGGTTTGTCAGTATGTATGATATCAGTTAATTTTCAATTATTTCATTAAAAAAGATGCTTAGTGAACTAAACAGATAATAGAAAATATAGTGGAATCGTTTATTGGATGATCTGATCCCACCGTGATACTACAAGATGTAGTGGAATCGTTTAATGTGATTCCTGAGGTATGTAGTAGATGTCTTGAAGAGGGCGGAAGTTAGTTTAGATATTTTTGGAAGTTAGTGCTCGAATTATTAACTCGGATTTTATAAAAATAGACTGTATTTGAATAATAATTTAAACGTAAAAAATGGTAACTATTAACAAGAAATACTTAGAAATAAATAGAAGATAAATAACTAATAATTTAGAATGATTAAGATAAATGAACTAAGATGCACAACTAAGGTAATAATAAGTATAAATAAAAACTGTATAGGCACGCGTAAACTGCTGCTCGTATATGAAGACGTACTGAAGTATATTCGTATATCATCCCCTCTTCCAATGGGGCGAGTTTATATATTAGTGTTGGCCACACTCACACCAAGACATCTGTCCCTAGTGTGCGACCTTGGTTAGTTTGGTGACCACCGATTTAGGTCAGTGGCCAGCCTTAGCGGTGCTTGCTTTGATGACAGCAGCTGGCTACCGATTTAGGTCAGTGGCCAGCATTAGCGGTGCTTGCTTTGATGTGCTTTGATGTAAGGGTATTTACCCTTGGTTTGTTTGTTTGCGCGCGGCCTTGTCTTGAAGTCAGGCAGCTGGCTAGGCCACTAGTTGTAAATTATTCTTTCTTTGTTATCTGTTGTGAAGGTTTGACATTGCTATGACTTTGCCATGTCATTACAAAAATAAAAAAGGTGCTTATCATTATCATAATATTAATGGCTTATATTGGCTGTGTAAGGTATAAAAGGTAATGGCTTTTGCCTAGAAGCTAATGCCCCCCTCCCCCCACACGACAAAAAACGATTGATTACTAATTTTTGAAAAGATATTTTTTTCAAATGAATATTAAGCCTTATATAAAATAGAAAGTTCAATAAATCATGGAATGGTGGACACGTAGTGGTTGACAGAGACATTGTTGTTGAAATAAAGACTAATTCACTTCTTGCACTTTATTTATATTCTTTTTTTTAAGGATTTTTCCTCTAACTTGAGGTTTCCTCAGACCAATTATCCTAATACTGTTACTGTAAATATCTTATGTAGATCTACCAAAACCTATATGCACTATGTTATATACCCAATTTTCAAAACCAGACCTACAGCTTTACATTAAAAAAACAATTAAATAAAAAAAAGTAATGATTATTAAAATCTATTAAAGAAATTAAAACTTAAAAAAAACCGTCACTTATTAAAAATAAATAAATAAAAATTAACGCTAAAAATAACCTATAAAATACCCACATCTGGACTTCACTCATATATCGACAAAGTAGAGTGTACTGCAGGAATTATAGTTTTAAATATGTACAGTCAATACTAGTTCTCCATTTCAGCCTATCCCAGCGCGTCTTGCTTGCACAGCCCTCGTCCAGTCATGACCTCTTCGATGCCATTTTGCCAGTTGTTCCTAGGCCTGCCTCTTTTCCGGGCACCTGGCGGGCTCCATTGCATTACAGTCTTTGGCATTCAACTTTCTGGCATTCTTATCACGTGGCCGAACCATATCAATTTCTTCTTTTCTATTTCTTCTGTTACTGTGCTCTACTTCTTCACTATTCTTCTTATATCCGCATTCCTCTTCCTCTCTCTGCGGGATATTCTCGCGGAACGCCTCCAGAAATCCATTTCAGTCGCCTCTAACTTTTTCTGCATTTTCTTGCTGACTGTCCATGTTTCTGATGCGTAGAGTAAGATGCTTTGAACTATTGCCATATAAATGTGCCTCTTAGTACTGATCTGGACATTGTTGCTCCATAAGACAGAATTTAGCCTTTCTTGCGCTCGTCACCCTCTTTTCTATATCCATTTCGGATGTTCCGTCCACTTGGAGGTAGGAACCCAGGTATTTAAAACTGCTTACTTTATTTAATTTCCGGCCATCAGTTTCACACTCATTGTGTGGGGATGCAGTCATGTATTCAGTTTTTCCAGTATTTATTTCTAATCCCCACTTTCTGTATACTTGCACTTTATACTCAATTTATATTCTAATGTAACTAGTGTGAGAAGAAAAAATATGATTATCAGAAGATTTTCTTTGTTGGCCGTTAGTTGTAATATGAAAACAAGAATTAGTTGGCTTCTCGACCGATTCAAGGTAAAAAACCAAAACCAAAAAAGGAAATTTTGTAATTGTTTTTTAATAATTAACAAGTTCGACGTTCCGACAAACAATGTGATTACAGACTTAGCAGTCCTACTGTAATCGTACCTATGTATTTTGTTTTTTGTTTGTGTTTTATGTTATAATTTTTTCTCTTTATTTTTGTAATGTTCCTGAAGAAGGCAAACAAAGTTTGTCGAAACGTCGAACTTGTTAATTATTAAAAAACAATTACAAAATTTCTTTTTTGGTTTTTTTGTTTTTTACCTTGAATCGGTCGAGAAACCAAATAATTCTTGTTTTCATAGAAGAAAAAATATATAGAGAGAATAGAGTGGTCGAGCGGAGAGTGATGATATGGTAGCGTTGGCTAGTTTGATAGCACAGCTTGATGAGCTTGATGGGCTAAGTGACGAGTGACTAGAATTTTTGCTTGTTGTAATGAACGATGTATAGCTTGTTACTGGCTATAAAAGGGCTTTTGGCAGAGAGCTGAGTGAAGATAGTTTATTATTTTTAGAAACTCATAGTGTTTTATATGGTATAATATTTAATAGGCTCTTAAATGCTGCTTGCAGACTATTCAAAGACTTGTTGAATGTCATCATCTTTAACTCTTGATTATTGGTTTTTAGACACTTGAAAGTTGATTTTTTTTCTAGATTAACTGAATTTTCCAGACTTGAATTTATTTTTTTTCTAGCTCTATACACTAACTTCGTTCGAAATGATCTATAGTAGAAATAATTTCGGTAGAAAAGATCTTTTCAAAACTTTTTATCTATGATTTTTGAAGTCTTCTTTTTAAAATTAAAGAACATCGTATTTATCCTGATGCTGTCAAATTCCAAAAAAAATCCTAATTTCAATTGTGTGATTAATTCTTACCGTAAGAAGAAATAGGGATTTGGTTGAATAAAAACTTGAGAGTTTGTTTCTCCGGGTAACATATGGGCTTTTAAAAAAAAAACCCTATGGCACAACAGTCCATTAAGGGCCAAGGCTTGCCAGACGGCGATTTGAATAGGGGGGACGTGTGGTAAGCACGCCGCAGTTCCCACGTCGTTTAGTTCCGGCCTTCGCTACCTAGGGCGCTACTTACTGTAGCTTTCCACTTTTTATCACGATGCTGGGACAACACCGACTTTGCCCTCACGGGAATCGAACCCTGAATTGTCGCACCAAAGGCGAGTGCGCTAGCCACTAGACCAACGCGTGAGGACATATGGGCTTTTACTATTATAAAATTCATTACCATCTAAAAAAGATCTTGTTTAAATTTGAATTATGCACAAATTAAATGAATTATTTAAACAAAACTAGACAAAAAAAATCTAATAATTTTCTGAAAGTGTTTATTAAATTGAAGTATCTGAATTAAAATGAGTTATTCTTTCTCTTTTTTATTTTTTATTTAAAAACTCGTTTTGTTTTTTTCCTTTAAAAGGATTCCTTTGTCTGTAGCAAATTAGTTCTTCATTTATTTCCTCACTCTTTCCTCCCCGTTAAAGTGCTCTTCCACTCTAATGGTAAAGTGACAATGAAAAGCAATTGATTGGCCTTAATCTAAATCTAGATACAACTCAAAGACCCAAAAGGTATTGTCCTAATAATTTAATCATTTACTTAGAAATTGACAAGCTATTTAATTCTATAATTTGATTAATTAACAATATTTCATTTTTTTTTTTTAAACTTTTATAAATGATCAATTTAGTATGAAAAACAAAAGCGAAAAATTTGGTGTTAAAACTAAATTACTTAGATCAATTATTATTATTCGTCTGTGACAGTTACGTATATTGGCAGGTAAACCCGATGATTCTACAAATTCTGATAAGTGAGCATAGTCATGTTAAACGGTGGTACGTAACTGTAAATCTTTCTAAGACAAACATTATAATCCGTTTAGGAAGAACGGACTTACTAAAAGTGAATCCTGGAAGTTGACGGTCAACTGGTTAAGGCAGTTAATCGCTACAGATATCTAGGAATTGCACTAATTCCTTCTCTTTTTTTCACCACGCATTTTTAAAAATTCTGCTCCCCATACCTTTGTTGGGCCTTAACACACACTTGACAACAAAGCCCACTTTCGGCCAAATTCGATAATTTTCATATCTGTGACTCGATCTGTCCTCACTTATGGTTGCCAGGCCTGGTGGTACCAGTAATTAATTAATTAATAATGTTTTATTTTATCAAAAGAAATACAAAAATGATTAATCTTTACATTAATAGACAATGGACAATAGTCCGTCTGTCGAGTTGACTAATAACTAATGTGCTATCCAAAAATAAATTAAAAAAAAAATAATAAAAAACTGTGTTTATAAAAGAAAATAACATTCAATTTTTGAACTAAAAATACAATCATTTTAAATGAAGCTATTAAACAAACTAACAAAGTAAAAAATTTGTACTTATCCATCTAGTTGTAATTAAATTCACTCACTAAAAACTTCCTATAATACATCGCTTTGTAACAATATTTGTATAAAAGGTTCCAATTTTCACCATTAAGAATGGCTATTTAATTATCCAGAGTTAGATTTCTGGATCCAAAACACTCTAAACGGTAAGGCGACAAAATCGGGCATTCACCCAGAAAGTGAGCCACAATTTCATTAGTATTTAAATTACAGAGTGAGCAATTATAATTAAAGTTTTGTCTCCATGGTTGATAATTGAAGTCCATCATCTCAGATATCTCAATTTGAAAAACAGACTAACTTTGTAAATACTAAATTGGCGAATATATTCCAGACTATGATCGAGCCGCTTGTAGACGAGATGAAATCTCGAGGCCGACATACTAGCTAGAAAAGTATCCCTCTGATTCACTCTCATTTTTTCTGTCAGCAAAGCTGCAAAATGTTTAGCAGAATCTACATTGAAATTATCTACACATAGCTGAATTGACAAATCATGTGCTTTATCTATCCATGTTTGGATCCACCCACTTCTCGACCTAATACACTCTAAAGTAACTAGATAGGTGTGATGGATGCAATGTGATGGATGCAAGAAACTTGAAATAATATTAAATTTTAAATAAATCTAAATTATCAAAATATGTTGCAAAAGGACAGCCAGGTAATAACATTACAGTTACTCGTACGGTTCAAGAACAATTAAGGCATTGTACTGTACTACCCCTTCTTCACACAGGGGAGGAATTGAAACAAAGAGAAGAGATATTTTAAGACAGACTCGTTCTAGCTACCAAAGTGAAAACATCAGAGCCATATCAAGTTTTAAGACTTATTCCAATTAATTTATAAGCATATTGTTGTTAACTTAATATCTCTTAGAGAATATATCTTTTGAAAAACAGTGTGACTACTTTATTATTACTAGTCTTCATTCTCTTTTAAAATTACAAACTTATAAGCCCTTTTCACTAAAACGCTCGTGCTACACACTACAACTACTACAAATACAACTCCACACCATTACATTACATTTTGTCAGTGAACGAATTGCTTGGGGAAAGATTATATTTTTCAAGACGTCTACGTAATTGGAGTAAATTGCCTCCAACAGAAAGGTTATTATCGCTTAATATCTTTATAATTTGGGATCTATTAAGTACACTCATAAATTCAAAATTCGAAAGGGATTGAGGTACAAATGGTACAATTACAAAAATTTAAAAATGAAATTCACTAGAAAATTCAATAATGGGAAATATTGAAGATATTTCCGCTGAGAAAGTAATTTAAAAAAAGCAATCAAATTATCTGATAGATAATTTGTTTAATTATGAAATTAAAATTTTTACGTACTTGTAAATTGTGGATTCTCGTTGAAAATATCCCAAACAGCTGGCACCAATGTAATGTAATGGTGTGGAGTTGTATTTGTAGTAGTGGTAGTGTGTAGCACGAGCGTTTTAGTGAAAAGGGCTTATAAGTTTGTAATTTTAAAAGAGAATGAAGACTAGTAATAATAAAGTAGTCACACTGTTTTTCAAAAGATATATTCTCTAAGAGATATTAAGTTAACAACAATATGCTTATAAATTAATTGGAATAAGTCTTAAAACTTGATATGGCTCTGATGTTTTCACTTTGGTAGCTAGAACGAGTCTGTCTTAAAATATCTCTTCTCTTTGTTTCAATTCCTCCCCTGTGTGAAGAAGGGGTAGTACAGTACAATGCCTTAATTGTTCTTGAACCGTACGAGTAACTGTAATGTTATTACCTGGCTGTCCTTTTGCAACATATTTTGATAATTTAGATTTATTTAAAATTTAATATTATTTCAAGTTTCTTGCATCCATCACATAGGCCAGTTTATTAACATTCCTGGTACCAGTATGTGGAAACTATATACAAAAAGTTCAGAGGACATTTATATAGAAGTTATTCAGACTGCCCACAAAATTTTCCTAATTATATGATCTACCTAGAAGCTAAATTTACGCCTATACGTCTTCTGTTTCACTCTTCATTTCAACCTTGAAGATCATCCTTAAATTTTTGAAGTTTTCCGATTTACAAAACTGATAGTCCAGGAAGTAATCCAAAAATTCTGTAGTTTAATAATAAATTGTCTACCAAATAAATTGTGAATTTGTGGAAGTCTTCGAATCCATAGTGCAATAAAGGAAGGAGCTGAATACGCTGATAAGTAATCTAACGGTCTGTTACCAGTCAGATTACCGAGATAAAACTATAAAAGGGGTATTTCATAACATTTACAACCAGCTTTACGTGGATGTAGATTATAAAAATTTGGGTATGCATGTTTCCAATATCAGCAACACATTTAAAAAAAAATCTGGTGTGAAACACTCACACAACTTTCTCTTACTCCAGTTATAAAAATTATAATTGACAAAATTTATAGTTTATGTACCAAATTAATTCAAATACGACGAAAACTGAAAAAACCGTTCAGTAAAAGTGCACTTCCGGTTTCTCTAATTTCCTTGAAACTCGGAATTTTGGTCATCCATTTATTTCTAATTAATTTTGTTTGGATGATAGAATTGTATAATCAACTATGATCGCACTTAAGAGAAAAACATAACCCCACCCCTCCCCTAAAAGTGCCATTAAATGAATTTTCCTAGAGAAATGTTTAAAATAAAAGTTGTAGCTCTTTGTATGAGTAGTTAATATACCAAGTTTAAAGAAAATCGTCGGAGCCATTTTTGAGAAAATCGTGAAAAAGTGAAAAAATCATTTAGTAAAGTGGTAAAGTAAACGCACTTCCGGTCATCCGATTTTTATCAAACTCGGAATTTCAACAACATATTTAATTCTAATTAACATTATTTAGATGATAGAATTGTTTAATAAACTGAAATAGCACTTTAGATGAAAACCTAACCCCACCCCTCCCCCATAACTGCCCTTAAATGAATTTTCCCAGAGAAATGTTTCAAATAAAAGTTCTGGCTCTTTGTAAATGTAGTTGATATACCAAGTTTGAAGAAAATCGTTTGAAAAAATCGCAAAAAAGTAAAAAAACCAATAAGCAAAATGGTACTTCCGGTTGAGGAATCTCGACAGATGACCCACTGTCAGATGCCATGCTGATACCTAGACGGAATATCAAGTTTCAACTTTCTACGATTTTTCGTTTTTGAGCTATGGTGTTCACATACACACAGACACACACACACACACACACACACACAGACCATTTGCTAAAAACCACTTTTTTGGATCCAGCAACCGTAGAAAGTTGAAACTTGATATTACGTTTAGGTATCACCATGGGATCTGACGCTGCATTATCTGTCAAAATTCCTCAATAGGAAGTACCACTTTACTAGTTGGTTTTATTACATTTTTGCAATTTTCTCAAAAATGGCTCCAACGATTCTCTTCAAACTTAGTACATCAACTACAAATACAAAGACCTACAACTTTTATTTGAAACGTTTCTCTGGGAAAATTCATTTAAGCACACTTCTGGTGGAGAGAGGTGGGGTTAGGTTTTCATCTAAAGTGCTATTTCGGTTTATTAGACAATTCTATAATCTAGATAATATTAATTAAAATTAAATATGTTGTTGAAATTCTGAGTTTGAAAAAAAATCGGATAACCGGAAGTTGTATTTGTTTTACGCTTTACTAAACGATTTTTTTTTATTTTTAAAAAAGTTTATTCGACTGGTGTCCTTTCTCAGGAACTGTTATGGACGAATGGTATTGAATGTTAGTGGGAGTTAAACATTTAACTCTCCATTTGTCCTTAACAGTTCGTGAGGAAAGGCACCAAAGGTGTCTGAAACGTTGAATAAACTTTTTCAAAAATAAAAAACCCCAGCCAACTAATTTGTTTGTCTTGTTTAAATTATAAACCTTTCATCCAGATAAAAGACTTTGTGTAAGCTTCGTGAGAATGTGGATGTGTATCATTTCTTAGGACGCTGTAGTGTTTTGGCAACTTCATTTTAACTACGAGACGTAACGGCATGGTTGAATGGTACAGATTGGATAGCACTGACCAAATATCTAAACGAAGAAGCTATACTTTACCGCGTCATACCTAATTGAAAATTTATAATAAAATCTAAAATAAAATATAAAATAAAAAATATAATATGTAAAATTTAAAATAAAATATATTCGTTAATTTTTATTTTCTCTTGTAGAATGTTTTACAGTTTCATTTCTCTTTGTTATTTATTTTTCTTTTTTATGATGTAAATTTTTATTTGGTAAATTTTTCGTTTTTTTTTTTTTTCTTTTCATTCTTTTTGACAGACAACCGTTGCTATGTCAGTACAAATATTTTTGTGTAGTCTTTTTTCTTTTCTTTCACATATGTAATTGTAAATATTTTCAATAAAAAAAATAATAATTATTCGTCTGTGGAGAGGGAACGAACCCTAAGCTATTCAAAGCCCCATTGGGCTGATAGAGATACTCCAAAGAAAAACATCAACAAACCGGGTGTAGAACAAAATTCCAGACATGGTTCTAACTTATCTAAGATTGAACGCAGTTCGAACAAATCGGAACATAACCTTAAAGAGAAATAGCCTAAGCTCTTCCAGGCACATCCTGTTCCTAACAAAGATAGGAAAGTCAGACATTGATCTGTTGGCAGGGTTTATGTTTAGACCACTTTGGTGACACATACATATCTTGTCAACTAATATTATGTAACTAATATACTGTAACAATAAGATTTTCTGCATTTTTTTCTTTATCATTCCCTATCCCAGGCGCAACAGCCTATAAAGGGCCAAGGCTTGCCAGACGGCGGTTTGTATTGGAGGACGTGTGGTGAGCACGCCACAGTTTACATGCCGTTTAGTTGCCCACTTTCGCTACCTAGGGCGCTACTAAGTGTAGGTTCCCACTTTTCATCACGATGCTGGGTCAACACCCACTTGGCTCTCACGGGAATTTAACCCTCAATTCTACCACGATAGGCGAGCGGCTAGCCACTAGACCAACGCATGAGGGCGAATTTTTTTCTTTATTGCTCACATTAATTATATAAAACAGTGAAATGATATGTTAGAAATAACTTGATTTTTTGGGGGGGTTTTTTCTTTTATAAAATTTTTTTATTGCACATTTTGATAATTAATAAAAAATAATTAACCATTCACAGTGTAGAAGAAAAGTTGTAAAATGTGGACGTGTAAGTTAGGCCAATCAAAAATTTACAATTATAATGTTGACCACGCCTACATTTGACACCTACAGTTCCTACACTGGTGATTGGTTTATTATTTATAGCTAATTATTTCTATGAAAAATCTAGTTTAGGACTTTTTTTTTTATTAATGTTTCCTTTGTAGGTATTTTATAGATTATCTAATATGTAAATTTGATGAAAATCCTGTCCCAATTATAACTATTTAAGTTGCAGTAAGAGAAAGCCATGTGAGAGTGCTTCTTACAAGATTATTAATTTTTCTTATTCCCAGCAACGTTCGTAAGTGCCAGATATTCGAAGTTGTGTTTTCACCGGAAATATATGGACCGGATGTGGCCACTTGAATACGAAAGAAAATGTTATTAGTAAATAAACTGTGTGTGTGTATGTGAATGTGTGTGAGAATAAGTGTCTGTGTGTGAAAAGAATATCTCAAAAACGTAAAGTTGCCGGAAGCTTAAACTTGCTATTCCGATTCAAGCAAAATCCAAGGTTTCGAGCAAAATCCATCATCAACCGGAAGTGGAACTTTATTGAATGGTTTTTTTTTTTTTTTTTTTTTTTTTTTTTTTTTTTTTTTTTGCGTTTCACGATTTTCTTTAAACTTCATATACTATTTACACATATAAATACCTATCACTTTTATTTGTAATATTTTTCTGAACAAATTGTTTGTTTAGATAGTTCTGAGACGTGTTTAATTCAAAATATATGTTTGTTCACTATTATTGGCGCTCTCTAGAATGGGATTCAAAGGTGTAGTGTACGAGTATATTTGTCTTTGGTTGGTAGGTTGACACTTATCCACCCTGCAATTTGTATATTATTTATGTTAGGACAAATGAGCTAAATTTGAAATTTAAATGAAAATTTTATCATTTTATGTAGACATTTTATTAAGAGGTGTAAGAGAAAGTTGTGTGAGTGTTTCATACCAGATTTTTGTTTTGTTTTTGGAATAAATTATCGTGTAAATTCTTAGCCGAATCTCACTCTACTCCGCTCTCTCATTCTATACAGAGAGAGAGAGTGTGTGTGTGTGTGTGTGTGTGTGTGTGTGTGAGAGCGCTTTTTTATTGATTTGACTGACATTCACATTAATTCGTGGCTATCTTAATTCTGAGAGAAACTAATACTAAGAGAGAGACACATATTTCGTATTATAATTCCTATCAAGTGAATTTTCTCACTTTCTTAAACGGCCATTGTTGTTAACGTTCTAGAAATTCTTTTCAACTTTCTAGAATATTCATTAGAATATTTCTTGAATTGAGTCACCGCAATTCAAATGTGCTTAATTTTCATCTCAATTTCAACTTTTAACTTCTCAATGGTTTGTGAAGAAAAATTTTTTTTTTATAGAAATCACTGGTATATGTTAGAGAACTTTACATTTAAAAGTTTATTGCACATTTCCTATTATATGTAACATAATATTTCAATTCAATTTCGTCAAAAAAAGTTTTGTAAAGAAAATTGTGGGAGTTTAAAAACTCTTTTAGTTTTTTTTATTGGAGTTTCAAGAATGAAAATTTTCATGCCTAAAAGAAAATGGAAAAAAATCAGTGCATATCATTATTGATTTCTTAGCACTTTTACCCTTTTTTTTATTTTTTATTTCTATCATTATCGACATTGATTATTGTTACATTTAACTTTTATATAATCAATTAGCTAACCCGACTAATCTTCGCTTGGCTCAGTCTGATTTTTAGGCTTAACCATGCATGATTTTGATAATTTGTTTCGATGCTTTGGAATACCCCGTCTACTAATTCTTCTTTTGAATGTACACTGTTGTAGAAATTAGATGGAAAGGTGATTTTTCTGGAATTGTACGTTTCTGGATTTGTACGAGCAGTGCCGTAACCGAGTTCGAGTAATTATCTTGAAAATATGGCAGCTGTTGGATCGTTTTGAAGTTGAACTCTCATATTCGTTGTTAAATGATTTTTTTTTACTGTGCTCCAAAGAGTTGAATATTTCAAGCAGGCATGCAATTCATCAGCTGGTGTTGAGCGAGGTATCACTGGAAGTGTTTGCCTGAAGTCACGGGATAGTAACACCAATGCTCCACCAAATGGAACCTAATTATTTCGCAAGTATTTCAATGTATGGTCTAATGTTTCCAATGACTTCTTATAAGCCACAGTACACTCATCCCATACAATGATTTTTGCACGTCCGAAAAACCTTTCCCATTCCTGATGTTTTAGAAATGTTACATGTTGGGTTTTCTGTGAAGTGCATGTTTTAGTCTGAACAGTTTAAGAGCTGAATGCCCTGTTCTATCTCCTTCCATCAACGTAGCAGCAATATCTGAAGAAGCAAGTGCTAACGTAATATGGCCGTTTGAAGGAATTTTAGCTCGGAATTTCCCGTTTCCGTGGGAACTTCGGAATAGAGGTACAAATAAATAGTTGAGAAAGAGGTTCAGAGAGTGAGCCACCATCGCAAGGCGCCTGAGTCTATTTCTGCCAACCTTGCGAAACGCTCGGAGAAGTTCCAGTTTCCGTTGGGAACTTCGGAGTAAAAAGTATATGTAAACACTCTTATACAGAAATGCAACATTGTGTAAAAAATTCAAGTCAATCCATCGACTACTTTTCGAGTTTTGCGGTCCAAAACATACTTTATATATATGAATGAATTTTTATATATATAGATGTACCAGAAGGCTGGATGATTAAAACAAATTTAATGAAATGAAAGTAACCAGTCAATATAGCTCTCCGAAAACCCCTTTAATCACGAATTTTTTAAAGCGTATTAGTGGAGTAAAAAGTAATAGATCCAATTAATTGCTGCAGAATCTCGCCACAAGTCGAGGAGGCATTATCTTGAATACGATTCCTGAACTGTCAATAGTAACAGATGTAGTGGAAAAAAGAAATGAAAGAAAATAATAGTTTTGAAAAATAGTTTAGAATATTTTATAGTTTGAAAAATAGAATTTTGTTAATATTTTAAATGTATCCTAGTGCAGTGAAAAGAGTCAGGTCATTGCAGAGTAAATTAAGGTCATTGTTATAAAGAGACAAAGGCATGAGAATCCGTTAGAAAAATAACAATGCCATTTGGCATTCTGCTTTCAAAGCCAGAACACTTACTTCAGGAATCGCTCTTTTAAACTCAGTGCTAGGGATAGAGATTTGCCTTTATTCTAGATAAACATCTGATTTATTAAAATATAGTTTGGTTGTAGACACTCAGAAACAGAATACTTGTTTTTCGCTCTCTCTAACATCAGTGCATATTAATAAGTTAATCATTCCTTTGCAAATAACATGTAGTTATAATTTAACATTTTTATATATTTATTGTTAGCAGTGGTGACTACTTTCTTATTACTAATACTCTCTCTTACACATATATACTTACAAGCCCTTTTACTAAACCGCTCGTGCTACTATAAACATACAACACAACATCACCAATAACGTTTCACAGGCCATGGCTAATGCCAGAATCCTTACGTTGATAACAGCACGAGCTGCTTATATTATACGTACGCTTGACCCGTCACTCTACGGTTTTTTTTTTTTTTTGTTATATCGACGGTATACAATTCTAAATTATGAGTCAATTTTGCAAACTTAGATTGTTAAAATTTGATTGTGTTTACTTTGGCCATGTCCTACGCCCCGTAAAACTGTCCCTCCCCCCCCAAAAAAGGAATTGTCTGCTTTGTTAAATGTCAAGTGGATGTAAGGGCTTAAAGAAACAATTTGTTTAATATACAGAAGTCCTAGCCGATCTGGATGTATTCAATAGTAACTTAAGTTTAACATTATTAAAAATTCTTTTTATTGAAATTTAAACTGAAATAATAGAAACTGAAAAACAAAAAATATGACAAACTGTATGGAATCTAATCAGCTACTTAATCTCCTTCTTTACCATTCATTTTAACTAGTGGAAACTCAGTTACTGCGGAAAGTCAGAAAGCTTAATTGGATTCAAGCAGCTAGAAGATTCTAGTTTCTTAGAAAGCTGCTTTGATTTCTGATCAAGATGGCTGGTGCATTTTGGTGTGGTTTCTAATGTACATACTGGAGTTTGTAATGATCCTTACCTAACAAACAAACAGACCCAAGTCAGCCATTGATCTGTTGGCAGGGTTTATGTTTAGAGTATTTTGGTGACACATAGATATCTTGTTTACTAATGTTATTAACAGATGTAGTAACAGATTTTATAGACGATATCTGAGAATACAACAATTCCTATTTACAATAATCTGATGTGAAACACTCACGCGACCTTCTTTTGCTCCAGTTTACATAGTTACATAGTCTCTAATTTATCAAACTCTAATGTGAAACACTTGTTCTTATTATAATTTATTTGTTTAATTGCACTAATAATTACATCGATCACTTTTTTTTTGTGTTGTTGCGAGAAACTAGATTTTGATTACATTTACATTAGCTCATGCGTAGATTTCCATCTTTATAGTAGATACTCTTTCAATATTTTGTAGATTGCGCCACATACATAAAATTAAGGACAATACAATGAATAGCTAAAAGCTGCAGGTTCAAGAAAAGTTTTGTAACTGAAAATTATGAATTCCTTGGAGAAATTTTTGTAAGTGTATAATATCAATTTTATTTTGTCCCACTAGTATAAATGGCTAAATGAAAAATGGCGGACTTAAATCAGCTCTTGCATTTCTGCCTACTTCTTTTTCGCTTCTTTTTCAATAATACAAGGAATGGGTTTTTTTTCTTATAGCTCACAATAATTTTATAAAATTGCAAATATTATATTAGAAATAATTTAATTTTATAATGGAGTTGATGAGGTTGAGAAATTAGGTTTGATTAATTAAACAAGATGTGAAGACACTGATGTAATGTATTTATAAGTTTACACAAACTGCACTGGACTTGTAATGATTTTATAGAATAAAAGGTGAAATTAGAGATATGACACGATGTATGGTTGAATCTGTTAGACAGATAGGTATCCCGTTAGGTAGATTCTCACTGGCTTATATACAGGTTCTCCCACTCTAGCCTGCTTAAGTCAGAGAGTACCAGAGTGGATGTGTCTTCTCTCTCTCTCTCTCTCGCTATAATGGAGTTGTTGAGGAGAAAAAATAAGGTTTTATTGAAGACACTGATATAATGTAGCTATAAGTTTGCACAAACTCCACTGGACTTGTAATGATTTTATAGAATAAAAGGTGAGAGTAGAGATATGACACGATGTATGGTTGAATCTGATAGATAGATAGATATGTATCCCGTTAGGTAGATCCTCACTGGCTTATATACAGGTTCTCCCACTCTTTCACTTAATTCTCTCTCTTGCCATTACAATTTTTTGCATTTTTTTTTTTTTTTAAATAAAAATTTATTATTGCACAATTCGTTAATTCAAAATATATACGGAAGGAAAATTAGTAAAAATATTCTAAACTGTTTTTTTTAAAAAAAAAAAAAATAGCTAGCTATAAATAATTAACCAATCACGGTGTAGAAAAGAACGTGTGAAATGTGGGTATAATATTAGGCCAATCAGAAATTTACAATTATCATGTTGACCACGCCCACAAATTTGACACTTTCACTTCTACACTGGTGATTGGTTAATTATTTATAACTAATTATTTCTATGAAAAATCTTGTTTTGGATTTTTTTTTTTTTTAATGATTTTTCCCTTCGTAGGTATTTTATAAATTACTGAATTTGTAAATTTGAAGAAAAATCCTGTCCAATTATAACTATCTAAGTTGCAGTAAAAGAATGTCATGTGAGAGTGCTGCTAATAAGATTATTATGCCAATAAGAGGTAGTATTGCGGTACGTGCCAGATTTTAGAACTTATGTTATCACCGGAAATATATGTTTTGCGGTTCCTTGAATACGAAAAAAAGGTTTTTAGTGATGGTACATATATATGTGTGTGTGTGAGTGTATATCTCAAAAATGAAAAGTTGCAGAAAGCTTTAACTTGGTATTCCAATCACCCACTTCCGCCACATTAGATACGAAGATTTTGAAGGGAAAATCTATCTACCGGAAGTGCGATTTTACTGAATGTTTTTATTTTTCAGTTACTGTAATCGCGACAAAATTTTCGATATAGTTTTCACCGGAAATAACCGTTTTGAGGTCCCCTGAGTCCAAAAAAGTGGTTTTTAGCAAATCAGGTCAGTGTGTATGTGTTTGTATGTATGTATGTATGTATGTATGTATGTATTTGAACAACATGATCCACAATAGACCTCAATTTGTAGGTCGCAGTGGAATGGAGGCTCCCCCCCCCGTTTCTATTCTATTCTATTTGAACAACATAGCTCAAAAACGAAAAACCGTAGAAAGTTGAAACTTGATATTCCGTTTTAAGTATCACCATAGGATCTGGCAGTACTTATTTGTCAAAATAGTTGGTTTGTTTTACTTTTTTTGCAATTTTCTCAAAAATGGCTCCGACGATTTTCTTTAAACTAGTAATATCAACTACACATACAAAGTGCTACAACTTTTATTTGAAACATTTCTCCAGAAAAATTCATTTAAGAGCATTTTTGGGGGAGCGGTGGGGTTAGGTTTTCCTCTAAAGTGGTATTTCAGTTTATTATACAATTCTGTCATTTAAATAATGTTAATTAGAATTAAATTTGTTGCGGAAATTGAAGTGTTGAGTTTGAAAAATATCGGATGACCGGAAGTGCGTTTACTTCACCACTTTATTAAATGATTTTTTTTTTCTCACTTTTTCACGATTTTCTCAAACAGGGGCTCCGACGATTTTCTTGAAACTTTGTATATAAACTACACATACAAAGATCTATAACTTTTATTCAAAGCAATTTAAATTTTTGCCAACGTTTCGACAAATATATTGTCTTTTTCAAGGCATAAAAAATAAAAAATATAAAAACTAATAAAAATCTTTAAAACATATCCAACTTGAAAACTCAAGAACACTCAACAACACAGAGAAAAGTGAAAAAATAAACGATTTAACGTTTATTTTTTCACTTTTCTCTGTGTTGTTGAGGTGTTCTCAACTTTTTAGTTCTAAATTTTACATAAGTTTTCAAGTTGGATATGTTTTAAAGATTTTTTATTAGTTTTTATATTTTTTATTTTTTATGCCTTGAAAAAGACAATATATTTGTCGAAACGTTGGCAAAAATTTAAATTTTTTTTATTTTTGGTTAAAAAAAAGACCGAAACTCAAAATCCTTTCCTTCATTCAAAACATTTCCCTGGGAAAATTCCTTTAAGGGCACTTTTAGGGGATGGTGGAGTTATGTTTTTCTCTAAAGTGTTTTCATAGTTAATTATATTAGAATTGTATAGTTGTGCGCTTTTACCGAATAGTTTTGTTTAGTTTTCGACCAATTCCGACGAATTTCATTAATTATGATGTACAAACTATAACATTTTTCAATTTCAATTTTGAAAACTGGAATAAGAGAAAGTTGTGTGAGTGTTTCACACCAGATTTTTTTTTCTAATAAAATTAATGTAATTTTAAAATTTACATACTCCAGTATTGTTTCTTCATTACGAACGCTATAAATTAATACATATAAAAGTTACTATACTTCCTGCAAAAACCATTTCATAGGAAGGGCAAGCGCAGTCATACTTTATCTTCATTTTATTCACATCGAATGATTTTTTTTTTAGTTCTTTTTCTTTTATTTTGTTTTGTAATGGAAGAATTTCTCTAGCGCTAAAAGAATGGGGGACAGAGAAAGTAAAATTGGTTACAAGAAAAGTTAAGGGTGGGAAAGAAAATTATGATTAATGATTTAGTTTTGAATAGAAGTCAAGAGTTTTTACCAGGTTGTAAACTGGAGACAAACGGCCATTGATCCACTCAACGGGCTAAATACTTGGCTGGGTTCACATTTCATATTATCTTTCTTATTATTGTAATGGTTCATTAAATTGCATAATGATTTTATTTAAATATACAATTATTGAAATATCTGATGCGAAATATTCGCAAGACTATCTCTTATTGTAATTATCGCTCTTTTTTAAATTGACGAGTTTTCTTCTTAAACTTGTAAATTTATACGGAACATTTTAATTTTTCCAAATATTTTATATTCTAGGTTGAATATATACTGAGAATTACAGGTACGATTCATATGAAAAATCTTGGGAAACTACAGTTCCATCGGTCCTGATAGCCAAAGCTAGAAATTAATTTGTGATTAATACTTCAATAAAAAATCGCCGTCTATCAAGCTGTGGCTCATTATGGACCTTGTGTTCAAGTTTTTTATTTTTATTTTAATGATAATTATTATGATTATTCCTTTTTTAGACTTTAATGTTGTATAAAAGTTCGAACAGTAGATTAGATTAGATTGAAAAACTTGAATCAGGCTCCTGGGCAAACCGCAGAAGGGCTTGTGGGCTGTATAAAGGTGTCCTTCGAGTCCTAGTTTGAACAGTTTTTTTAAAACATTTTTATTGATTTTTTTACAACTGCACAATGTTACATGCAACAAGTAAAATAGATAACGTGTGAATAATGTGTGCGTTGGCTGAAGGCCGCGGCGCACATATAACCTGATCTACATGAACTACTGCCATCCAGCGATGACAACCGTAATAAATCATTAAGGATGTAGTCTCACAACTGTCCTACAAGACAGGCAATTACGTAAGCAGATGATCGCGAGACCATTGATGGTTTAGAGGGGGATGTTGTGGTTGAGAGCGCTTGGATAAGTGGATTTGAATGAGAGGATAGTTGAGAATAGAACTTTAGATGACGGGGATTTGGCTGTCGCAGAAACTAAGGGAATTTTAAGGTCGTTATGGATGGTATGATTGGAAACGTAGAAGGGAGCCTTGTCTATGGTGCAAAGGATTTTGGACGTAGGGATTTTTTTTTTTTTTTTTGAGGGTTCTGTACCGCGACCATTTTTGATCTATTGTACCCCTCTCTGGTGCCTAAGATGAGCTAGCTCATCTATAGCACCCTCTCCAGGTTTAGCTCCCTGAGGAATCTCAGGATCCTGGAAGGTTCTAGGGTGGGTATTTCTTCCTCCCCTATCTGGTAACAACCCAGACTGCTGAATCTTCTTTGAATGACGGCATCACAGGCCGTGAGGAGATGTATCGGAGTTTCCTCCGTTTCTCAACAGAATCTGCATGCGCCGTCATCTTCTAGGCCAAGCTTCCTCAGGTGCCCCCTGAGTCTGCAATGCCCCGTAAGGAATCCCGTAAGAATACGGATCCTATTCTTGCTCAGACTGATGAAGGCTTTCGACCTTTTCTGGTTATAGCCACCCAGACAGCCCTTGCCTGCCTCAGTCCCGGGATAGTTTCCAGAGACGAGCTCTTTCAGCCACCTTCTCCTTCTTAATTTCTTCTAGAAATACTTGGTCACAGACTCCACAAAAGGGCTCTGGCCCAATAAGAAGAGATACAGCGCCTTCTTTTGCCAGGGCGTCGGCTGCCTCATTACCTTCCACGCCGACATGTCCCGGCACCCAATGTAGGGTGGACGTAGGGATTGAATGCGATGAAGATTTGAATGTCTGGCTGCCCCATATAGTTCGATTCCGTAAGTCCCAAATAGGGGCTAATAGAGAATAATATAGTTGTTGTTTGTTATGTAATGTAAGGTTTCGAACGTTTGCTTAGAAGTTTGTTTAGTATTTTGTATGTGTTATTCAGTTCAGTTCTTTTTAGTCGAATATGGAGATTCCAGGTTAGTCGTTTGCCAAGATTGAGACCAAGGTAACGAACTTTTGTGACGGGAGATAAAGGAATATGGTTGAAATATATAGGAGGAAAGGGTTTTCGGTTTAATGTGAAGACTATGTAATTAGATTTGAGTTGATTCACCTTGTTTCTCCTCTTTCAGAGCTAGGGTTCGAGGATGTTGAGATGGGATTGAAGATGTCGACTTGACGTGACGGGATCATTATGAGGGGATAGGATGGCCGTATCGTCGGCGAAGGAGAAGGTGACAGTATTAGGATGTAGAGGGAGTCAGCAATATATACTGTGTAAAGAAGGGGGGCAAGTGTGCTTCCTTGTGGAACGCCAGTGTGAATAGGAAATATGGGAGAAAATGAGGTTCCTTGGACTACCATTAAATGGCGATCGGCGAGATATGATTTGAGGATGAAATAATAAGTGGAAGGAAGGATGCCCTTAGGTTTCCACAATAATCCGGGTCCCATACCTGATCAAACGCTTATGAGATGTCCCGAGCCGAATAGCTTCCGCTTAAGGGAGGTAGCGATGGTATCTACAACTCTGTGTGTCTAGTCAATGGTAGAGTGATAACTAAGGAGACTTACTGCCCTAGTTACAGGGCATTGCCTTTTAAGGAAACATATGCATAATATGGCTCTGTCTGAGGACCCACTTTGCAGGAAATGTGAACAAAAGGATGAGACACCGTTTGTCACCTTCTTGGAGAGTGTGTGCGCTAAGTTCGCAGACGATTTCTGAAATTTGACGTCCACAATTCGGAACCGAAGGCGGGAACAGAAATTTCACTCGCCTCAGCCCTGGCATTTTTTCAATGATACGGGGCTGATGTGAGGCGCCCATACGGGTTGCACAATGGGCCCACCAGTTGAGGTCAAAGTGCTGAACTTCCTAGGAGGCTCCGAGTTTCTAGATTATATTAGATATAAGAAAACTTAAACCTGGTAATACCTTGTCAAAATCTAGTTTCGAAAACTTGTGAATAATGCAATAAATATTTCCTTTTGAAATACACCTAGAAAGTAAAACTAGTGTTATAAAAAATTCATAGGAATTATCTCTGCATTTATTCAAAAAAAAAAAAAAAAAAAAATACAAAAACTTTTTTATAATGTAGGACTTGAATGTTAATTAGACGATAGTGATTTTCAATGATTCTCGATAATAGAAATTAATTTTTGAATACAATATTCCGATAATGGAATATTAAAAATATTATTGAATATTGACATTTTGACCACGACCTCTGGGCAACAATAGGACATAGTTTGTGATTGATTCATATGTAACAAACAAACTTTGTCATCTAGGGATGAATCTTCCATGTTCATGTCTACAAATGTTAACGTGAAGAGACAGAGAAGTTCAGTTCACTTATGATGTTAACAACAACTGAAAGGCTAAAAGGCTTATACTAAATTGAGTGAAGGTAATTTGGAAACTACGTTGCTATTAGTATTAGCTTATTTTTAAAGCAACTATTTCTAGTTATTACAATTTACCATTCATGTCAAATAAGTGAATGATATTTCTGTTTCACATTTTATGTATTACCCTCATTAGCCACATGTTAGTTTTATAATGTAATGGAACATTTTCTGAAATAGCAAATGCTTCGATATTTCCGTGTCCAAAAAAATGGTATTCATAAAAGTGAAGGTCTTTTCATTATATATGTTTGCGTATTTTAGAAACAATAGTTTTTAGTTGGTGTCATCTATCATTTATTGAGCGATTTTTTTTATTATTTCTGTTATTGCTGTATTAGCCAGAAATTCGAAACTGAGTTTAGAAATTCGGGGCGTTCTCCATTGTAAGGTGGGGGGACTTTAGAAATAGTACTCCTATTCAGTATGCATCATATTACATATACTGTATACTTTGAAATACACAGCATTAAACAAGTACAATATTTATAATATACATAGGATTCCAAAAATTTTTGACAGATGATAGTTCAAAAACACAATAACAAAAAAAAAAATCTGGTCTGAAACACACACACACACACACACAACTTTCTCTTACTCCTGTTCTTAAAATTATAATTGACAAATTTTATAGTTTGTGTACAAAATTTAACGAAATTTGTCAAAAACTGAAAAAAACTGTTCAGTAAAAGCGCACTTCCGGTTTACTGAATTTGTTAAAAGTCGTAATTTTGGCCATCTATTTATTTCTAATTAATTTTATTTGGATGATAGAATTGTATAATCAAACTTTGATAGCACTTTAGAGAAAAACATAACCCCTTGTCCTTCCATAAATATGCCCTTAAATGAATTTTTTTCCAGAGAAATGTTTTAAATAAAAGTTGTAGATCTTTGTATAAGAAGGTTATTGTATTCTTTGTATAAGAAGATCTTAGTTTATATAAAAAAATTCAAGAAAATCGTCGGATCCATTTTTGAGAAAATCGCGAACAAGTGAAAAAAAAATCATTTAGTAAAGTGGTAAAATAAACGCACTTCCGGTTATCCGATTTTTTTTTTTTCAAACGCGGAATTTCAACAACATATTCAATTCTAATTAATATTATTTATATGACAGAATTGTATAATCCAATTATGATATGATAATCAACTCATGAGAGCACTTTAGAGAAAAACATAGCCCTACCCCTTCCATAAAAGTGCCCTTAAATGAATTTTCCCAGAGAAATTTTTAAATAAAAGTTGTCGATAATTTGCGTGTTTAGTTTATATATACGAAGTTTCAAGAAAATCGTCAGAGCCATTTTTTTGAGAAAATTGCGAAAAAGAAAATAAATCATTGTGGTAAAGTGGTAAAGTAAACGCACTTCCGGTTATTCGATTTTTTCAAACTCGGAATTTCCACAATACATTTAATTCTAATTAATATTATTTAGATGACAGAATTGTATAGTAAACTGAAATAGCACTTTAGAAGGAAACCTAACCCCACCCCTGCCCCAAAAATGCCCTGAAATCCATTTTCCCGGAGAAACGTTTCAAATAAAAGTTGTAGCTGTTTGTATGTGTGGTTGATGTCCCAATTTTAAAGAAAATCGTCGGAACCATTTTTTAGAAAATCGCAAAAAAGTAAAAAATGCAACTAGTAAAGTGGTACTTCCGGTTGAGGAATTTTTGACAGATAACGCACTGTCAGATCCCATGGTGATACCTAAACGGAATATCAAGTTTCAACTTTCTACGGTTTTTCGTTTTTGAGCTACGCTGTTCACATACACAGATACATACACACACACACACACACACACACACACACAGACTGCTAAAAACCACTTTTTTGGACTCACCAGACCTCAGAACGGATATTTTCAGTGAATACTCGATATCGAAAATATCGAAAATTTGATACGATTACAATACCTCCTCTTACTAGGAGTAAGAGAATGTAATATAGTATTGCGATCCTTAGGTTTTCCCGGGGAAAATACGCATAGAGGTCCCTCAAGTCCGAAAACCTGTTTTTTTTTTTAATGTTCTACATATATAGATATCTGATATTTTATCCCTCGTAGCATGCATATGGTTTTGTTCCTGACCGGTTTCACATTTTCACCCATCGTCAGAGCAAATTCACCAAGTTCGTGTAGAGAGTTCACTTCAACATAATATTTCTATTACACTCACACTTGTTGGTTGTATATATGTGGGGAGGTTATAAGGTTATGTTACTACATGTATGTGTTTCATGACAAAGTGGAATTATTATAAATTATTTTTACACATTAAAAAATAGTGTATTATAAATAGCATGTTTTGAAGAATACTTTATAACTAAATTTTAATAGTGTTGTTAATTATGCTTAGTGTTTTATCAAGTCATTTTTTTATTAGGAGGGGGGGTGCGATAAATTATTTCCTGAAACATAGTAACATAATCTTATAACCTTTCCATATATACGAGTATATACACAACCAACAAGTGTGAGTGTATAGAAACATTACGTTGAAGTGAACTCTCTACACGGACTTGGTGAATTTGCTCTGACCATGGATGAAAATCCGAAACCGTTCAGGAACAAAATCAATATGCATGCTACGACGGATAAAATACCAGATTATTATCCCGCATTGCGGACCCATCCATATTTTCAATATATATCCATGTATTTATCACATAGTTTAAAATCTCTGAAAGTCGAAAACTTAGCATTCTGTTTTGTTATCCGGCGGGATATCAAACAGGAAGTTATGCAATAAAATTGTTTAACCAGAACGACCATTTTATTGGTCCAGATTTTTGCACATTTTGTGATTTTTTTCACGAAAATAGTTCAAACGGTTTTCTTTAAACATTGTTTTCTGCAAATCTTCAAATCAAATCAAATCAAACTTTATTTGCTATAAGGTTACAAATGAGCCTGTTAAGCAAGTGAGTTGGCTTTTCAAGCTGGACATACACTGAATAAATACAATCGAATTCTAACTGCATTCCAAAAATTATAACTAATTAACTAAAATAAATTCCTTGTACAAATTACACTAATTACAATTACAGAAATTACAATAATAGTGATAATATTAATTTACATGATCAAAATGATTCAAGAAAAGGAAAGATGAAAATTGAGTAAATAATGAAGAGGAAACAAAAAGCAAAACAAAAATGAAACTTACTTCTAAATAAATAGAATTATTACTACAACAGAAATTCACTCTAAAATAAGAGATAGAGAGCAGTATATAAGTTATGAAATGAAAGTTAATAATGATATCAAAAATAAAAAAATAATAAATTTTAAACAAAGGAAATTCATAATAATATCAACTGTACATAATAATTGATTAATTCGAGCTCAAATATATTCGACAATTAGATGATGGTTAAAAAAAGAGACAAAGAAAAAAAAAAACTGCTATCATTAGCTACAGCTTACTTACATATAGAAATATAAGATAAACTGTCAAAAAGTACAAAAATAGAAATAATATTTTACAGTTACCTTTGATATTACAAATTTAAAATAAATTCTCTCAATCTCAATGCCTTGGAAATATAATAATATATATTTTTCAATTTACACACCGAATCAATTGCTAATAACTTCTCGAATTCATACTGTAACTCAATCTCATTAGATAAGTTTTCTGCTGTAATGACATGGCAAAGTCATAGCAATGTCAAACCTTCACAACTGATAACAAAGAAAGAATAATTTACAACTAGTGGCCTAGCCAGCTGTCTGACTTCAAGACAAGGCCGCGGGCAAACAAACAAAAACCAAGGGTAAATAGCCTTACATCAAAGCAAGCACCGCTAAGGCTGGCCACTGACCTAAATTGGTGGTCACCAAACTAACCAAGGTCGCACACTAGGGACAGATGTCTTGGTGTGAGTGTGGCCAACACTAATATATAAACTCGCCCCATTGGAAGAGAGAAGGAATATACTTCAATACGTCTTCATGTACGAGCAGCAGTTTACTCGTCCCCTATACAGTTTTTATTTATACTTATCTCTTTAGTTGTGCATCTTAGTTCATTTATCTTAATCATTCTAAAATTGTTAGTTATTTATCTTCTATTTATTTCTAAATATTTCTTGTTAATAGTTACCATTTTTTACGTTTAAATTATTGTTCAAATACAGTCTATTTTTATAAAATCCGTATTAATAATTCGAGCACTAACTTCCAAAAAACTCTAAACTAACTTCCGCCCTCTTCAAGACATCTACTACATAACTCCAGGAATTATATTAAACGATTCCATTACATCTTGTAGTATCACGGTGGGATCAGATCATCCAATAAACGATTCCACTACACTGCTATCTTACTTGATCATACAATTCTGTTTCAGTTTTTCAGTTTTTTTTTTTTTTTTTTGTGATTTTTTTCCCCCCTCCATAAAAATGCCGACGGTTTTTAAACACTAATAAAAGTTGTAAGTATGAAGAAGATTCACCATTTCGTAAGTAGGAGAAAGTCGTGTGAGTTGTTTCATACCAGAAAAATTAGGAATTAAATATGTTTGCCAAACTTTTATGTTTAAATAAAATCTTAAACAGGAAATTGAAACGGAAGTGCATTTTTTTTTTTTACTAAACAGTTATTTCAATTTTCTACGATTTTATCGAATACATATCATCGACAATTTCATTGTTACTATAGTTAACTATGAATAAAGAGACTTATCACTTTTATTGGAAACTTTTTTTCCAAAATATTTCATTTAAAAAGGTTTGGTGGTGGGGGGAGTTTATGCTTTCCTCCAAAAAAAGTAATTTTATTGAGTTTAATTTCTTCAATTGATATAAAATTGATAAAGCAAATATTCAGTAAAAATTGTAAGTGTGAGGAAAGTTTGTCAGTAAGATAAAGTCGTATGAGTGTTTCGGTAAGCAGGCATCGAGTTAGTACACCATAAGGGGGAGAGCATACTTTTTATTTAAATACATTCAGCTTTAGGTTCTTTATATTTCCTAAAGTTTTAAAAAGAAAACGAGGAATGTTTGATGGAAGTACGAGGCATGTCCAGTGTAAGTATACTGAGGCTCTCACGGCCGGAGGGATTTTGTTTTCGACATATTGGCTACACTGTCGTGTAGCCTGATTCCTCCCCTCCACAACGAGACCGGTTCCAGGTCAGTAGGTTGAGAACTATCGACGCAACAATACGTTTCGTGAAAAATGTCTATCCAATCTCCAGCCAAGTTGAAGATCGAGTGGAGGCCGGGCAAGAGTTTTTGAGACGCTACAAACTCCATGGAAATGAATTTCTCCGCTCCATCATTACTGGAGATGAAACTTGGGTTGCACACTACACACCTGAAACCAAAAGACAGTCTCAACAGTGGCGTCACACCTCTTCACCCTCCGCCAAAAAGTTCAAAACCACAATTTCAGCCAAGAAAATCATGGCATCCGTGTTTTGGGACTGTCAAGGCATAATTTTAATTGAATATATGCCTCAAGGGGAGACCATCAACTCTGCAAGATACTGTGAGACCCTAAAAAAATTGCGGAGGGCGATTCAGAACAAAAGGAGAGGCATGCTGACAAAGGGAGTCTGCCTGCTGCACGACAATGCCAGACCACACAACGCCACGAAGGAACTGCTTGCCTCGTTTAAATGGGATGTCCTGAACCATCCCGCGCATTCCCCTGACCTAGCACCTTCAGATTACTATCTCTTTACCTCCCTGAAGCTGCACATGGGTGGAAAAAGGTTTTCAACCGACGAGGAGGTGAAGGGGGAGGTGGAGAAGTGGACGAAGGGGTTGGCGGTAAACTACTTCGAGGAAGGCATCAAAAAATTAATGCCCCCGTTCACCATCTGCATTGAGAAGAATGGTGACTATGTCGAAAAATAGCTTACATATGTACTAATGTAACCAGGTAATTCTTTTGTTCAAATAAAAATTTTTGTAACCTACAAAAATTCAGTACACTTACTTAATGGACATGCCTCGTATATTTCCCATATGATTAGACAATCTAGTACCTACTTTTTTTTTTTGTTATTACAAATTTTAAAGTCAAACCGGTTGGTAGGGGTAATATTTTTTTCATTAAGAGTATTATGTAATCTGGTGAGCTTTCAATTAAATTGTGATTTCTTTAGCTAAACGTGCTCCCCCTTGCGCAAATGAAAAAATGTTTAATCCGCTTTACTATGTAATAAAGTTTTTTTTATTAATTTCTTTTTAAATAGTTTTTTTCCTGATATAGAAATAAAAATATCTGGTTATATTTCCTGATTATAAGATTTTTTTTTTTTTTTATTAAACTTGGGATTTTAGCAATATATTAAAAGTAGAAAAATTGTGTGATAACACACAAAATGAAGTGGATTATTATTATATATTATGCTCACTAAGATCCTGAGGATTATATAGCTGGGAATTTTTTTCGAACAGTTATAAATTAACTAATTTTATATTTAATAAGTTTATAGGTTTAATAAACATAGAAAATGTTGGTAGCATATATCTAAGATAAGAGACTTCTGCAAATCAACGTATAACTTGTCGCCAATAGATAGCGACTGAATATTATTTTTCAGAGAAGTAGGAACTACGCTTGTTGATGAAAGGAAAATAGCAACTATCCGTACAATTCCCAAATTCCATATTTGTTTAATTTTTGTTAGAAAGCTGAATATATTTTTGAATTTCTGTCGTTGGAAGTTGAAGACAAATTTTTCACTGTTAGGCACCGCCACATCTATTAAATGCACCATTTCCTTTTCTTTTTCTAATACGATGATATGTGGCCTGTTGTATGAGATATGCTATTCTGTTATCACACTTCTATCCCAATAAAGTTTGCATCTTTCATTTTCCATTGCGATTGCTTGGTGATACTTATTAATAAGTTGTGGATTTTTTTAAGTAATCCATTATTCAGTGCTAAATCTTTGATGAATGTGCTGGGCGACATTATCGTGTCTGGCTTTATATAGAGTCTCCTCTATGGCACGACAGCCTCCCGTCGTGCCGTTGAATTGTCTCCCGATCACTATGACATAATCTACATCGGTCATCAGTAATGCTGATATCCTTTATTATAGTTCATTGTGTTTATTACTTGAACCTGTATTGCCGTTTCCAGGAACAAGTAACATCGGTATAACCATGCGTTTGACGGCAACCTGTTGACTTCGATTTTTTTTTAAGTCCACATAAAAGCTTAATTCTCCAGATTGAAATTACGAAGTCTACGTTGCTGTTTCTTATGTTGAGAGGTGATGTTACTGCATCAGCTTGACAAGTATCGATCTTTCTAGTATTGAGTGAAAGTACTACTCCCTGAGTGAACTTATCTGCGTGGCGTGCAAGTTCACAATATCAATGAAACCTCTCCCCTCATCAGAATGGGAAATCGTGGGTCTTTCTTCGCAACTATTTTGGTAGTGCATGCCGTTATTTTTTTTTTCATTTCCACACGCACTGTCCGTTCTAACTGGGGCAGTTCCTTATTTTTGTCCAAATTCCGAAAGAATATGTCATGTAGGTGTTTACAGCTTTTGCTGTCAACCGCATAGTGAACTCTTTTATGAGAGTCCTTTTTATTTCAGTATGGGAAATTTGTCTTGCCTGGCTAAAACCCAGATACTTATATCATTTCCTTCTTTCTTAAAATCTATTTTGATGCTGTAGTGGAAGAAGTAGCAATTAGGAAAAATGGAAATAATTTTGAAAAAATAGTTTAGTGAATTTTGAGAATATTTTAAGTGAAAATAATTTTGGAAAATAAAATAGTGTATTTTAGTGATGTAGAAAGAGTCAGGTACTATTAAATTAAGGTCAGTGCTATTGAAGAGGCAAAGGGACAAGAATCCGTTAGGTTAAGACAATGTCACTTGGCCAACTGTTTTGTACGAGAAAATCCCCCGCTAGAGTCTAAAGTCTGCTTTAAAACAGGACAGTCTGAATTAGACAATCAAACAGAACATTTGTATCAGGAATCGCTCTCTTAAATTCAGTGCCAGTTATAGAGTTTAGCATTTAATCTAGATAAATAATTGATTTAATAAGTGTTGAGATTATTATAAAGTATTTAAATTCATTTAAAACAGTGGCGATCTTTTGCTTATTTTCTAATACTTCTCTCTCTTTGAACATTCATTCACACTCACTAGCCCCTTTACAATACCGCTCATGCCACAAGCTACTACACACAATCAGCACATATCGCATAAACTATATTTCAATGTCTTCAGATTATTATTATAAAATAGAAATCTTTTTTGAAATCAAGATATCAGTTTAGTAAGCCATAATAAAATAAATAAAATAGAATATTGAAGCAATATAAAGCCTTTCATTCTGCAGATCTATTGGTAATAACAAATATCCTAACTTCTAAACCAAATCCTTTCTAAATCTACCTTCATCTTATTTAATACCACATATAACTGAAGTAATATTACACTGTCTAGAAATATACTACTCTTGTTCAAAAGTTCAACAGGCTATAATGGCATGCGATTTAGAAATAACAAGAATAAGGGATGTACGCCCTAGTTACAGTGTGTCCTACTGAGGAAAGAATGTTGAATGTGATGAATCAGCTGTAAGGATGATCTCTAACATGAGACAATGGCAAACACTTGGAGCACTTAATACTTCACCTACCCCCACCTCGCCATATTACATCACTAAGTACTAAACTCTTCTTCTCTTATCGATAGTATCGATACCTTGATCTACCACTTTCACACATAATTATTACCTTTTTTTCTTTTTTTCTTGAGTTTCTTTGATATCTAAATCTTTAAGATTAAGATACTAATCAACTAGAGGTTGCAAATTTTAAAATTAAAGCTGTTTCAAATATTTAATGTATACAAGATAAGTGTCCAGAATTATGTTTAAGCTTCAATGGATAAATAATTTAAATTAACGAGCAGTGTTATCTATGCTTTAATCTATGAAAGGGAGTACCATCAATTATCGAGTTGTAATCTGATTTTGGTATCATAAATAGTTTCAGACATTAAAATGTAAATAAATAAAAAATTGCGATAGAATAATCTTTTTTTGGAAGACAATATTTTTTCTCTCTCTTTTTATTCATTTACAACGCGCTGGTGCGCACAAGCAAATCTGATGACATTGAATAATAATAATAATAATAATAATAATAATAATAATAATAATAATAATAATAATAAGAAACAAATAAATAAAATAATAACAAAACAAAAAATCACTAAACCAGTGGAGAAGCTACCAAATCACTCACTGTCACTTGTTGAAAGAAGATCTCGAGGCCATTGACGTTTTAGGCGACGGAGGGGATTGTGCGGAAGGGTTCGAGAGCAGAGATTTCTGGCTAAAGGGTTTACATGGTAGGACAGCGTTTTATGGATATTTTTTTTTTATAAGAAGAAGAAGCACCATCACGAATCACGAATGGGATATTAAGGTCTTTGTGGATTGTAAAGTTTGAGACAAAGTAGGGAACGTTAACAATGCCGCGCAGAATTTTTGATTGAAGGGATTGGATTCATTGAATATTTTGGAACCCTTAACGGAGCCTCAAAGTTCTATTCCGTATGTCCAGATAGGTTTTCAGATTGAGTTGTATATTAGTCGTTTGTTTAGTAATGTCAGTTTAGATCGGTTGTCAAGTAATCTTTTAAGCAGTGTAAAGCGAGTGTTCAGTTCTTGTCGTTTCAGTCTAGTGTGAGGATTCCATGTTAGGCGTTTGTCTATATATAGCCCAAGGTGGAAAACAATAATAAAAATAGTCGTATGGATATTTTTAAAAATAATGCCATCTTCAGAGGTGGCCAACATTTTACTGGTAGGGGTCAAGTCCTCAAAGTCTCCAATTTAAGAACGCTATAGCCAATGTCTTTTAGCTTCCCACTGTAGAAACTAGAAGCGCGTGGCCGTTGACACTAGCGAGATCTATTTGTAATTTTCGTCTATGTAGTAAAATATAAAATTAAATATATAAAATATTCAAAGAAAAAAAAAAAACATAACTTTATAAGAGATTATCATGAAATGAATAGTAATTGGAGTAAACAGTTCACTATTGAGAAAAATTTTTACAACAAGTGCTGGAGTTTCATGTTGCCGATACCAACCACATCATCGCTGCCTCCCCTTCAACAAATTCCTACTTCCCACTGAGTGTCCTATACAAGACGCTACCATGATACGACTATCTCAATTTGGTGTTACACGAAAGTAGCATGACTTTGGTAGCTCGAGATTAGCAAATATGCTTTATTATCTATTTATATATTCTCTTTTGCTACAGTAGCCATCATTTGTGAGGATTACATTAAGGTAAACTGCAACTGGCTATAATTTCGAATATATAATTTGGCCAGTTTCACATTTTGCAGATCTCTTCTCGCATATCGTTAGGTATTTTGTTTACCTATCATTGATAAGAGATAAAGTTCGAGTCTGAACATCATCAGTGTCAACAGGAATCTGTTGTGATCTATTCTTACAAATCTATACTGATTTTTCAGTTATCTCTCAATCAATATTGCTTCTCTTTCAGCCAGGAAAGATTATTATGATCTCTCTTTCCTATGTAAACTTCTTCATTCTTAAATAGACAGTCCTCCGTCACCTTCTTTCTTTGACCTCCTTAAATATCGCTTTAAATAATTCTTTTCCTTTCAACATATCTTACTATAAGTATAAGTATATTTTCCATTCCCCTTTTTATCAGATGATGCGGGCAGCCTACCAGACTGACTGAGTTATGTTTAATTTGGACATTCCAGAATTCGTTAATAAAGTTTTTTTTTTTTTTTTTAATTTTTATTGTTATTTACAACAGCATAGTTGCCATAATTAAATGTGTATGAGTAATTATAAACAAAAGTGAGGAGGAACTACCCATTGGTGGCACTCCTAATGAATATTGTTAATGTTCGTTACCTTTTGTGAGCAAGTCTCGTTGGCCATTGACGTTTCAGGCATCGGGGGAAGATTGTCAGAGAGAGGGTTCGGGTCGAAATGACGACGGACAAGGGGATTATGATGAGAGGATAATGGCATATTAATCGTGTTTTGATAACTTCTTGTAGAGAATGGGTATGTCTAAGTGTGTGAAACTTGATAGCTGAAACTTGATATTCCGTTTAGGTATCACCATGCGATCTGACTGTGCGTTATCTGTCAAAATTCCTCAACCGGAAGTACCACTTTATTAGTTGTTTTTTTTTTACTTTTTTGCGTTTTTCTCAAAAATGGCTCCAACGATTTTCTTTAATCTTTGTACATCAACTACACATACAAGGAGCTACAACTTTTATTTGAAACATTTCTCTGGGAAAATTTATGTAAGGGCACTTTTGGAGGGAGCGGTGGGGTTAGGTTTTTCTCTAAAGTGCTATTTCAGTTTATTGCACAATTCGGTCATTTAAATAATGTTAATTAGAATTAAATATGTTGTTGAAATTCCGAGTTTGAGGAAAATCGGATCACCGGAAGTGCTTTTGTTTTAATACTTTACTAAATGATTTTTTTCACTTTTTCGCGATTTTCTCAAAAATAGCCCCGACGATTTTCTTGAAACTTCACATATAAACTAAACATTCAAAGATCTACAACTTTTATATAAACCATTTCTCTGGAAAAATTCATTTAAGGGCACTTTAGGAGAGGGGGTAGGGTTGCTTGATTATACAACTCTATCATCCAAATGAAATTAATTAGAAATAAATAGATGGCCAAAATTCCGAGTTTGAAGGAAATCAGTAAACAGGAAGTGCGCTTTTACTGAATAGTTTCTTTCAGTTTTCGACAAATTTCATTCAATTTGGTGCACAAACTATAACCTTTGTCAATTATAGTTTTGAGAACTGGAGTAAGAGAAAGTTGTGTGAGTGTTTCACACCAGATTTTTTTTTCTTCTATTCAGGGAATTTGAGAACTTGTCGATAAAATTATATTGAAGTAAAAAAAAAAAAAAAAAAAAAAAAAAAAAAAAAAAAAAAAAAAAAAAAAGTATTAAAAACAGGAAGTAGGCTTTAATTAGGAAGGAAAATTTTTAACTAATTTATTTTATTTTATTTTAATTAATTATTAAAATAACATTTATTGAATGCCTTTTCTATAAACAAAGGCTATTTCTTTGTAAAATAATATATTTTTTTTTTTTTATTGACTTAAACAAAAAAAAAAGAAGAGAAAAACAGTCAGAAATAATTATTCTAATTCTTTGAACAACTCGTCTACAACCAAGAAGCATAATCTAAACAAACCCGGTCGTTTTTTGTTTTTGTTTTTTTCTTTCTTCCGCGTCGTTTCATTCTCTCTTTAACTTCATTATCATATCTAGGCATCTTGCTGTTGGGAAAATAAACTCAGAAATGGCGGTAGCATATGCTACAGCTGTGCAAGATTAAAAGGGTAAATCAAAATGATAAAACACATTCATTTGTAAATTCAAAGTATAGAAGTACTTTATTAATCCTTACTAATGATATTACTCCAGGATTCTACCGTGGCATTTGGTGTTTGATGCTGTTAAAACTTCTGTGATATCGAATATTATTTTTTGTCTGGGAGCCGTTTTTTTTTTTTTTTTTTTTTTTTGGAAATAAAAATGAAAAACACAGTTTAAACGTGGAAAGGATATACATTGGACAAACAAACCCATGCGTTAAAGTTTACTATATGGGATGCTTAGACACCCTGCACTTACAAACATATATAGGGTAAAGCTAGGAGAGATGACGCACATTTCAAAGTTATGCCCCGTATCAAAATATAGGAGATATATTAAAGAGGTAATTCTTATAAAACATATATCAAATTATTATCTACAAAAAAACTGTTATTTTTCAAAGTAAAGACATTCTCATTTATTCCAGAAACAAAATAGAAATATCAGAGACATTTTCCGTGGTAGCCTGCCTTCATTTTGTGGTCATCGACCGGTTTCGGGCGTTCGCCCATCTTCAGGATGCGTTTTTTAGACAGTGTGACAACACAGACTCGCACAGAGCAAACTTAGTTTCACACTAACTGAGACGTATTTTTAAAAAACTAAACTCTTAAACTAGGTCAAGGGATGTGGCCAGATGGGTGGGAAAACACGTGTTTGGGTTGTTAAAGGGCAAATTTTTCTTACAGTGGACACAACACGTGGGGGTCTAATCTTTAAACTCTGTTGTTGGAGGGAGATTTACTTTACAATTAACTAACCAAAATAGAAATACAAAATACAAAACAAAAATAAAAATAGAATAGAAAAACAAAATAGAATATAAAAATACACAAAATAAATTTAAATAAAATTAAATAACGATTAAACTAACATTTAAAATTCATTCATTCATTTAAAATTGAACGATTTTTTTATAATTAAGTTTTTCACATCCTCGCAAGCATGTATACCTAAATATGGTTTTTTTATATAATTAAGGTTTTTTATTATGCATCCCACAAACCATATCACATCATCACTCACATACATCATCCAAATACGCACTTTTTTTTTTAGTGCACAAATACACTAGATTTGGCCGTCTCTCCTACTATGGTAGGATAGATGACGCACCATAGGTAGGAGACCTTTCCTTTGTGAAGGTAACATGGCTGATCCACATGAAACTTGGTAAACACTTAGTCTACGAGTCCAACTTTAATGACAGCTGGAAATCTTTCATTTCAATTGCAATTAATATAGTATATAAAAATATTAAAAAAATTACTAAGCCTTATGAAAACACATGCTGATGCGTATAAATGTTCCTAAAACACAGAAGAACACACAAAATAACTAAAGAATTTCGCAATATGTTTGCTGCTGGATCTCTCTACTCCTTGACTAACTTCCATGACGCCAACGTGGTGGCAAACAAGAGAAGTAAAGCCTGCGTCTTTTCTCCTACCGCGTACCCTATCTCTCCTATCTCCTATCTCTCCCTAACCTTTTTGTTGTTTCTTATGTGACCCAATTCTGGCAGGTAAATTTTTTTTTTTCTTCAATTTGTGTTGGGCGGTAGGTAGTGTGAAACTATCGCGATAAGGTATAACTGTGACCGGATCTACAAAAGAAATGGGGAAGTAATTGTACCGCCTTTCTGCTTACTCCTGGTGAGAGGGTAGATTCACTTCTACTCTATCTCTCCCTATTCCTGTCGCAACTCTACAAGGGTTGGACGTAGAAATGAGGCTCTACTATGTGTCAATAACAAAGTAACATTCTTTATTTATACAAAAAAAGGCAATTATAAGTAAAATAAATCAAATTAAGATAATAAGGTACAAAAATTAATCTTATATACAAATACTAGACAAATAATAAAGTAAATATCTAACACTAAAATTTCTTACTTCTATATAACTAAAATTAAATACAAATAGATATAATAGGGAAGAGAATAGCTAAGTGGTTAGCGTATTGGACTCCCACGCGGAGGACTCCCGAGTTCGAATTCAGCTGTGCAACCCTTAGATTTTTTTTCTTCCTAGCTCACTGTTCGGTGATGACAGTGTTGTCTGTAACGAGAGAACACTATCCGGAGGCAGGCAGTGCACTGAGGAGGCTCCGGGCGCCAGTGACCATAGATGTTGACGCGCTTTAAATTAAAAAATAAATAAATATAATTATTTTTGTTTTTATAGAGTACGTATGTACGTCTCAGCGGTAGGCGGTAAAGAAAGGCTTGAATACCAGCATTAAATCTGATAATAACGATATGTGACACTGATAACTACCTAAACTGTAATGATTTCAAGCCACTAAGCAATCAGCACCGTCTATCAGCTCATAATGGAATTAAAATAGAATCCGGTTACACTTACAAAGAGGAACTATTGCGACCATGAAATATTTTCCATTTTCAGTTTTCATGGGAAATATGCGTTTTGTGGTCCCCAGAGATCGAAAACAATGGTTTTGGCCTCTATGTAAGTGTGTGTGTGTGTATGGTCAGCGTAATTCAAACAAAAAAGAGGAAATTTGGGATTTTGAAAAAAAAATCGTTAAAATAACAGTCAAAATCCGTTTGATTTGAGTTTTGAGTGAAATTAAGTTTTAAGCGGAAATACATATTTTGAGACCCCCTGAGTAGATATCTGTCATATGACAGTTGCAACATGCGTAGATTAGATTTTTAAGTTTTTTCAAACCCCCTCCACCCCACTAACACATGAGTGTTAACAAAATATCTCAGAAATGAAGACTCATCATTATAAGATTCATCATTATAAAACTCATCATTATGAAGCTCATCATACATATTGGAAGCTACTACCATCGCATCTGACAAGATTCCGTGCTTAAAGAAAATTTGTAATTTATTATTATTATTATTATTCAAAGAAGGGGAGGGCAAAACCCTACACTATCCAAAGCCACCCCCGGGCCCATATAGCTACCCCTAAAGTACAACAACTACTGGGACCAGAACAAAAATCCAGGTCCAGGTTTTAACCATCTAAGTTTCACCACAGACCGAACAAATCGGACCAAAACCTTAAAAGGACATAGCTTAAGATCCTCTACCGATATCCTATACCGGTCAAAGGCCCTAAACCTAATCTCCTCACAGCCCAAACAATCCGTCATTCAGATGCATGGGTGTTTCCTCTTCCGTCTCTCAAACTCTACAAAAGGGGTCAGGCATGAGTCCCATTGTATAGAGATGTCTCCTTAAGCCACAATGCCCAGTGAAGAAGCCAACCAGATGCCTGAGAGAGGTCCGTGAAAGACATCGGATCCCGGTACTCAAAGCTCCGTCCGGACCCCCAATGAGCATCTTAGACTTGCCGACTGCCATCCATAAGGATGAGTGCTGTGAGGTCATCCATGTCTGAAAGCCTGATAAACATGCGCCAGAAGACACACCAACAGCAGGCATTGAAAGGGAGAGAGGCGCCTAATTTGGCAAACCTATCCACCTCCTCATTCCCAAAGATTCTCATATGACCTGGAACTCAGACCAGAAGCACATCCTTCAATGAAGAAAGATCTTCCAGTCTTTTAGAACATTCCAACACCAAGCTGGAAGTGAAGACACATGAGATAAGCGCCTTCAACGCAGCCTGGTTGTCCGAGCAGATACAAACACCTTTTAGATTAGTGTTACGCACCCTCTCATCCAAAATACAGCAAAGAATTGTATAAATCTCAGCCTAGAAAACGGTGGCCCACTTACCAAGAGGCACCACCAAACGGTCTTCCGTCTCAAAATAGACGGCAGCCCTCAGAACTACCATCCAACCTGGAACGTCCGTGTAGCATTGGAGATAATTCTCAGGAATCACCCCAGACGGACCCTTGGGTTAAAATTTGTAATTTAGTCATAGTAGTAAGAGAAAGACGGGTAAGAAGTATTTCACAATACATTTTCAATTAAAAGTTCAAGGAAAGTGAATGCGAGTTAAAAAAAAAAAAAAAAAAAAAAAACGAACATGTATGCACGATATTTGAAATTATGTATTTTGCTTAATGTATTTTTCACTTTACCACAGTGAGTAGGAGGTTTATGAGAAAAATATAAGAGAAAAAGAAATAAAAAAGTCCATTAAAAAATTTAATAAATATTTTAAACAAATAAAAATAGACTAGAAAAAAAAGACATGTCCTCCTCATACCGCGTGCAGTTAAAAAGCTCAACCAATAAAAAAAAAACGTACTGAAGGACATGTTTCTGCATGAACAAAGTAATAAATAAATTAAAAATATCAGACGAAAAATGCCATACACACATGTTGTCGGGTTTGCGCCCCCTTCCACAGAAGGGGTAGAATTTTCCCCTCATTATTTTATTTACTCAGCAATTCCATGCCTTTTCTAATCTCATTGATTCAATTAAATTTTTATTTTAAGAAAAAAAAATCCATTCATACAGCTGGTCCATAAACATTTGTTTTACCATTTCATACTTTTACGAAGGATGAATCTATGAATCATTACTTTGATTAATTATTTTCACATTACACATAAATAAAGTGGAGAATGTGTGCGAGCCTTAATAGTTTTGATTGATTAATTGTCATGGCAACCACAATATTATTATTGCATTATTCATCTGTTCTTTGAAAATTAAATCATAGTTTCAGTAAATTTGGTTTTAATATGTTTGTAATCAAAACGGCTTATTTTAAGCCCAATATTGCATATGCTAATTGATAAAGCAGCTTCTTTAAATTAGGAACTTATACTAAACTCTAAATAGGGATTAGTGTTATTCTAAATATAAGTAATTGGGATTATACTGTTAACTTTTTAGGGCAAAATTGGCCAGTAAAAAATTAATAAGTAACAGAAATATATTACTTTGTAATTGTAGTGCATTGAAATCACACCCCACCTCAAGTTAATTGCAATTATCACTCAAGCTCGTTGCTCGTCCTCTCTCAAGGACTAGAAGAAGAAGTTTAAGAGAGAGAGAGTTAGTTCAGCCGCCTGTATATAAGAGGCTGTATTTCTAAAAAAGGTATCATCATTATTTGAATCACCGTCAAATCGACAACATACAATGTTCTTAACATCATCTACCAGTCAATCTGTCACTTACTTCTCCCGCTATCATACTCTTTCTCCCTGAATGATATTACAGTGTAAAGTCCTTGCAGTGTTTATCATTTTGCAGATAATATACAGGGTGTCCCAAGGTATATGGATAACGACTTTTTCTCAGAAACTAAGATAGCTAGAAAAAAACTAAAAAAATGCTGTCCTCGTAGTTTTACTTTTTTGTTGTGGTGGTTGGTTCCGCAGAGCTGGAAAGCGTCAGAGACATTTTCCGAGGTAGCCTGCTTCATTTTGTGGTCATCGACCGGTTTCGGGCGTTCGCCCATCTTCAGGATGCGTTTTTTAGACAGTGTGACAACACAGACTCGCACAGAGCAAACTTAGTTTCACACTCGACTCGCACAGAGCAAACTTAGTTTCACACTCAGTGTGAAACTAAGTTTGCTCTGTGCGAGTCTGTGTTGTCACACTTCTAAAAAACGCATCCTGAAGATGGTGAACGCCCGAAACCGGTCGATGACCACAAAATGACAGGCTACCACGGAAAATGTCTCGTGATGTTTTACTTTTTTGTTAGAAATCCAAATTTAATTTGACAAATTTGTTTTGGTGCTTCCAGAAGCGAGATACAGGCACCAACTTCATTTTTTCAAATGGGGAGGTATGGTTTTTATTTAAGAAATAGATTCCTCTATTTTTTTGTAAGAAAAATTTACTTGAACGGTTTTTTTCTGTGAGTGATATTTTACAAGTTATGAATGAAAACATGATTCTTATAAGAAATTTCAAAATGATATTATGACGAATTTTTTTTATTGAATAAGAAGAAAAGTACTATTTTATTATAAATTTTACTCCTCATTAATTACAGATCTTACTCGAACTGGCCCCCACCATTAGAGATGCATACACATGCTTTTTCCTGCCAATTGTACTTTACGACCAAAGAAATACATCTCTAATGGTGGAGGCCAGTTCGAGCAAGATCTGTAATTAATGAGGAGTAAAATTTATAATAAAATAGTACTTTTCTTCTTATTCAATCAAAAAACCGTTATAATATCATTTTGAAATTTCTTATAGGAATCATGTTTTTATTCGTAACTTGTAAAATATCGCTCAAAGAAAAAAACCGTTCAAGTAAATTTTTCTTATAAAAAGTAGAGGAATCTATTTCTTAAATAAAAACTACACCTCCCCATTTGAAAAAAATGAAGTTAGTGCCTGTATCTCGCTTCTCGAAGCAGCAAAACAAATTTGCAAATTAAATTTGATTTTCTAACAAACAAAAAAAATTACGAATTTAAGAATAAAAATTACCAGTAAAGAAGAAACAAACAAGTAATGTGGTACTTCCGGTTGTGGAATTTTGACAGATAACGCACTGTCAGATCCCATGGTGATACCCAAACGGAATATCAAGTTTCAACTTTCTACGGTTTTTCGTTTTTGAGCTACGCTGTTCACATACACACACACACACACACACATGCAGACCATTTGCAAAAAACACTTCTTTGGACTCAGGGAGACCTCAAAGCTGATATTTCCTGTGAAAACTCGATATTGAAAATTTGACACGATTACAATACTTCCTCTTACTAGGAGCAAGAGAAAGTAAAAATTGTATTAGGTATAGGAGAACTGTACTGAATTGGCAAACTAACGTTGCTGTTTCCTCAAGGTTCTACAAAAAGTCTGTTTTCCTGATAAAATATTTCAAATAATAGTGAGAGGACTTTGTATACAGTTAGTACGCGAATATGCGATGTTTAAAGAAAATCGTAGGAGATATTTATTCGTATTTCCGGTTGAGGATTTTAATCCAAATCTTCGTGTCAGATTTGAGTGACAACACACGGCCTATATAATTTTCCTAGGAAGTTCTCACGAATTCTTCTTTTTTTTTTCAACCCCAATAGTCGGCACGAATTGATACATCATGTGTTCCTCAACTTCATTAATTTACCGGGCAATAGATTGGCTTATAGATCATAAAATTGTCCTTATTTCAAAATCCAGATCAAACTAATAAAAGTAAAAAAACAGTTATGGAAAATGAGAACCATTATAATGATCATACAAAGTCCACTAACTGACCACAGTTAAACTATACCATCTGCGTCATACAAGGAGAAACTCAATAATGTAGGAAGGAGCTTTACATTAGTAAATAAAAGTTTACAAACTGTATTGCATTTTGAACCCACTATATGTAACAAAACCACAAGAACCTAACCACAAAACTTACTGAACAAGCTGTAACAATTCATACAACCGGTTTAACTTCGCTATGCAATACTAACAATATGATTTTTTCAATTCACCATAACTTGAACAGCATTTTTATTTCGATCATTGTCATAAAAAAAAAAAAATAATTTAATTTAAATACATTACTTTATTACTAAACCTAATTTTTTAACTATTTTTACTTTCTCTTACTCCTGGTAAGAGCAAGTATTGTAATCGTGTCAAATTTTCGATATCCAGTTTTCACCGGAAAATATCCGTTTTGAGGTCTCCTTAGTCCAAAAAACTGGTTTTTAGCAAATGGTCTGTGTGTGTGCACATGAACAGCATAGCTCAAAAACGAAAAACCGCAGAAACTTGAAGCTGGATATTACGTTTAGATATCACCATGGGATCTGTCGGAGCGTTATCTGTCAAAATTCCTCAACCGGAAGTACCACTTTACTAGTTGACTTTTTTACTTTTTTGCGTTTTTCTCAAAAATGGCTCCAAGGATTTTCTTTAAACTTGATACATCAACTACATATACAAGGAGCTACAACTTTTATTTGAAACATTTCTCTGGGAAAATTGATTTAAGGGCCCTTCTGGGGGAAGGGTGGGGTTAGGTTACCCTCTAAAGTGCTATTTCAGGTTATTACACAATTCGGTCATTCAAATAATGTTAATTAGAATTAAATATGTTGTTGAAATTCCGAGTTTGAGAAAAATCGAAAAACCGGAAGTGCTTTTGTTTTAACACTTACTAAATGATTTTTTTCACTTTTTCGCGATTTTCTCAAAAATGGCCCCGACGATTTTCTTGAAACTACACATATAAACTAAACATTCAAAGATCTACAACCTTTATATAAAACATTTCTCTGGGAAAATACATTTAAGGGCACTTTTAAGAGAGGGGTAGGGTTACAGCTTCCTCTGAAGTGGTATCATACTTGTGTGATGGATGCAAGAAACTTGAAATAATATTAAATTTTAAATGAATATAAATTATCAAAATAAGTTGCGAAGGGACCAGCCAGGTAATACGAATACCGTTACTAGGAATGTCCAAGAACCTTTATGGCTTTGTTCTGACCCCTTCTACTAACAAGGGAGGCACTAAACGGACAAAGAGAAGAGATATTTTAGGACAGACTCGTTCTAGCTACCAAGGTGAAAACATCAGAGCCAATATCAAGTTTACTCCATTTAAATTATAAGCATATTGTTGTTAACTTAAATTCTATTAGAGAATATATCTTTTGAAAAACAGTGTGACTTCATTATTATTGCAAACACTTCATTCTCTTTTAAACTTACAAACTTATAAGCCCTTTTCACTAAAACGCTCGTGCTACACACAACCAACTACTACAAACATCACCAAACACATTACATTGGTGCCAGCTGTTTGGGATATTTTCAACAAGAATCCACAAATTTACAAGTACGTAAAATTTTCAATTTAATAATTAAACTAATTATCCATCAGATAATTTTATTAACTTTCAAATTAGTTTCTCAACGGAAGTATCTAAATATTTTCCATAATTGAATTTTTATTGAATTTCATTTTTGTAATTTGAAAAATTTTAGTTTTTGAAATTGTTGTATTTGCACCATCCCTTGTGAATTTGTATTTCCAAAATGTATAAAATTAACGGACAAAACATGAAAATCGACGCCGCTGTAGAATATTTGCTTGCTCAGCAACAATTAGCTAATCCTCCTCCCACCCCCATCAATCAATCAGCTAGTTCTTTAAGAAATTTACAATTAATTAATAGCTTACCCACCTTCGATGGCGAAAATTCAGCCAAAGTGTCCGATTTCCTAGACCAAATTAGCCATTGTGCTAGTCTTTCTGGCTGGGACGACGCAGCTAAATTAGAAATATTAGCTCTTAGACTCTCAGGTTCTGCAAAAATATTTTACGACACCCAGAAAGCGGAACTACAACGCCAGGGTACAAATATAACGTATCCTCTAATTTCTGAGCGACTTCTGGCCCGATTTCGTAAGGAGAAAACACCCCTAGTCCTCTTACAACAGATGACTAATATTCAGTCCTTGCCCACTGAGTCTCCTGAAACATTCGCGGATAGGATTAGACATATCCAATCCGCCATTCATTTAAAAGCTCAAGCTAACCCACTCGAGGCCTTACAAGCAATTTTAGATAAACTGGCCACTGATGCGTTCCTGAAATCACTTCCTCAACCGCTTCGTAATGAGGTACGAACGAAGCTACCTCAAAAATTAGATGAAGCACTTTCCTATGCCAATGCCCTAAAAGAAGTTCAGGTTTCTGAAACAAACCCCACAGTTTTCGCTGTTACTTCGAAAACTTATAAGCGTACACCCCCATCTCCTTGTCGTTACTGTGGACAAATGCATTTCCACAGAGAATGCCCGCATCGTAATAAAAGTCAAAAGCAACAATTAAAACCAACTACCACTTGTAGAGTATTTAATGTAATAAGGAACAGACCTTGCCGCCATTGTTCCGGTCCACATTTTGACGTGGACTGCACCAATAAATTCAGACCAAAACCTCGTACTAACTTTGGCAAAATGCCTAACAATTTTAATGTACCAAAAAATTTCAATCGTAGGGTATATAATAATAATCGTTATAACAATAATAATAATAATCAATATTATAGTAATAATCATAGCCCTCGAATTAATTCAAACAATTCGCGATTTAACCCTTATTCAGATAGATCCCAGTATAGTCATAATAATGGTAACGAAACTAGCAATAACCTCCAAAATAGGCCCACTTGCCAATATTGTTCAAAATTTGGACATACGGCTCGTAATTGTTTACAAATACAGCCCAAAACGAGTTAGCCCTCAGTCGCTTTCTCGAAAACCTGATATGACTATGGCGCAATCATACCTGCTTCCATCAGTCCTGTCTAACTAGGTAATACCTAACTATGGCATCACGTCCCTTCATTTGCATGCGGACAATGTCGAAAATTCCAAATTTTCTGGCGAATTCATACTTTCGCAATTAAAAGGCAATTCCCAATTAATACTTGTAGCAATGTTCTTACAGGGCAATCATTAATTTGCGCACCGTATCTAACACTTAATAAATTCAACATTCAATTTTCAACTAATACTCAAACGCACTAATTTAGTACTAATCGCTAAGTTCACTAAAATCCCTAGTAACTAGCCACAAAATTTCTGTGCCACCTCGCGCACACAATACATAACATTTGAAATAACATACTTGACATAATCTCTTGAAATTATTCTCATTCTATCACACTTCTCAACCTATTCTCAACTCTACAAACTACACCACATGTATATATTTAATTAATACCATATAATTAATTGCCATATAATTAATAAACTTATTTACCATATAAATCAATTAATTAGTCTTAAGAACTAAAATGTATATTACTTACAATAATTTAAAATTTATTTTATTTGCAGAATCCAAAATGAACAGTAAACTTATTGCTGCTTAGTTAACACACTTTTCTTTCTGTTCCAGCGACGACGACTCAGTGCAGAAATTGAGAATTTTATCAAATATTTGACATTGACCTTGATTTAGTATAAAATTTTCATTATACCTAATATTAATAATTTGTATATATTTTTTTTGCAGATTTAATGTCTAAAGCATAATGCCTATATAGTTTGATGTTTTGATGTTTATTTAGATATTCATATGTATCTAATTTTTTTCGGGTCGCTTTAAAAGAAAACTGCATTACCTTATTTTTTTATATATTTGACGATCTTTTGATTTATTAATCTAACATTTTCTAATATTTCATTGTTTTCTTAATGTATGTTCAAGGTACCTAGAAAGCACAGCATAGCTGAATAGCTCTTGGAATACGACGGCCCAAAATATGTATACATACCTCATAAAGTAGCTACTGCAGTAACTTATTATTTACTTCAATAGAATAATATGTCTTAATTAAGAATTTTAACTATAAGAATTTCTATAAAATTAAGTGTTCAGCAATATTTTAATTTAACATTAATTTAATTTTAAATTTCTCTTTCCAGAATCAAACTTCTTCTCAGCTACATCATTGCATGTGTATGCATGAATTGCATGTCTATGAATGTATGCATGAATTGCATGTCTATGAATGTTGCATGAAAATAGCATGTTAGCCATGTATTTATATATATATAAATTAATTTTGTGTTTAAAAGAATTAGTTTCAGAACAAACATTCTACAAAAGGAATTGATACTAAACTTCGGATTCCTCATAATCCTATAATCCTCCTACAAACACACAAAACTAAACTAAATCAAACAAACATTTAAACTAATAATGAATCGATGAATTCGCTACGTATACTAATATTACCCCAACCACACACTGAGAACGATCACAATTATAACCTACGATCATAGTAAATAAGACTACACAAACTGAAAATTATATATATCTGTTTGCAAATGCAACAGTTATGGATGTACAACTAGGTTAACAATTTCTTTCCACAAGATGAACACCAACTAACTGCACGTATTTCCAAAGGGAAATAACAAAATATACACAAATATGCCTGCACATGCAGCAATTAATAAATTAGACATACAAATATTACTTCAAGATGGACAAGAAATGGACGCCAACTGGACTTATTCCAAATGGAAAACTCACAAACTGCACAAATTTCCAAAGGGAAATTGACTAACGACCCAACATTTCCAAATGGAAAGGGATCAACAACACAATATTTCCAAATGGAAATTGAAAACATACTTAATCACATAAAAACAAACAAATCTTTAACTAAAATCTTAACACCTTATCTTACTAATTAGCTCTCTTCTAAAAACCTTATTCAATACCTTTCCTTCATTTTTGTTTTGTTTTGTATTATTGTATTTTTATCACCACACTAATAAATAGATTTCGTGGTGCTATATATGTATTTTATTAAACTTGTTCATTTAAATTTTACTGTTTATTTATTTATTACTATAAATTTTTCTGTAATGTATCTATATGTTGAATTATTTTGAATTATTTCAGAATTTTCGTTTATATAGAAACACTTCAAGAAAAACATATGCATTTTCGTTTATATAGAGTCATATTAACAAAAACACATATATGCATATAGAGTCACTTCAAGAATTCAAGAAAATACATGCATCACCATCCCTCAGAAGCCTATATTGTCTACCCTTGCCAGTTACATCTTCATCAGCAACACTCTCACTCGCCAAGCAGTGTTCGCATGTCAGCCTACCACCACAGCAACGCTCACCCACTCACGCAGCGTTCGCTCGTGTATAAGATATCCAAACACCACAGCAACGCTCACACCTTCAAGCAGCGTTTGCTCCAGAAGAAGATGACTGCAGCCTACAACACACAGCCACTTTGCAGAGGCTACACACACGCCTCTCACCTTACCAGAGGATAACCTTCAAGCCTCTACAACTCTAGATCACCTCCCAAATTTTTCGTGCCGAAAAATTTCTCCGGGAGGGGGGATAATGTGATGGATGCAAGAAACTTGAAATAATATTAAATTTTAAATAAATCTAAATTATCAAAATATGTTGCAAAAGGACAGCCAGGTAATACCATTACAGTTACTCGTACGGTTCAAGAACAATTATGGCATTGTACTGTACTACCCCTTCTTCTCACAGGGGAGGAATTGAAACAAAGAGAAGAGATATTTTAAGACAGACTCGTTCTAGCTACCAAAGTGAAAACATCAGAGCCAGTATCAAGTTTTAAAGAGTTTATTCCAATTAAATTATATGCATTTTGTTGTAATAATCTAAAGTAACTTAAATTCTATTAGAGAATATATCTTTTGAAAAACAGTGTGACTTCATTATTATTGCAAACACTTCATTCTCTTTTAAACTTACAAACTTATAAGCCCTTTTCACTAAAACGCTCGTGCTACACACTACCACTACTACAAACAACATCCACACCAATTACATTACACTTGATTATACAACTCTATCATCCAAATGAAATTAATTAGAAATAAATAGTTGGCCAAAATTCCGGGTGTGAAGAAAGTCAGTAAACCGGAAGTGCGCTTTTACTGAATAGTTTTTTCAGTTTTCGACAAATTTCATTAAATTTGGTACACAAACTATAAAATTTGTCAATTATAATTTTGATAACTGGAGTAAGAGAAAGTTGTGTGTGTTTCACACCAGATTTTTTACTTTCTCTTACTCCTGGTAAGAGCAAGTATTGTAATCGTGTCAAATTTTCGATATCCAGTTTTCACCGGAAACATCCGTTTTGGGGCCCCCTTAGTCCAAAAAAGTGGTTATTAGCAAATGGTCTGTGTGTGTGTGTGTGTGTGTGTGTGTGTGTGCACATGAACAGCATAGCTCAAAAACGAAAAACCGCAGAAACTTGAAGCTGGATATTACGTTTAGGTATCACCATGGGATCTGTCGGAGCGTTATCTGTCAAAATTCCTCAACCGGAAGTACCACTTTACTAGTTGTTTTTGTTACGTTTTTGCGTTTTACTCAGACATGGCTCCGACGATTTTCTTTAAACTTGGTATATTAACTACACATATAAAGTGCTACAACTTTTATTTGTAACATTTCTCTGGGAAAATTCATTTAAGGGCACTTTTATAGGAAGGGTGGGGTTACAGCTTCCTCTAAAGTGATATCACAGTTGATTATACAATTCTATCATTCAAACAAAATTAATTAGAAATAAATAGATGGCCAAAATTCGAAGTTTTAAGAAAATTACTAAACAGGAAGTGCGCTTTTACTGGACAGTTTTTTTTTTCAGTTTTGGACGAATTTCGTTAAATTTGGTACACAAACTATAACATTTGTTAATTATAATTTTGAGAACAGGAGTAAGAGAAAGTTAGGTGTGTGTTTCACTCCAGATTTTTTTTTTTTTTATAAATATACTGGATTTTTAATCATTTTTATTAGAAATTTAACAATAATTTTGTACAAGAAAATTAACCTAACGGGATTTTGTGCCTTTGTTTTTCTATTTGCCATGACCCGAATTTACAGTACCTGATAATTTTCTTTCATTTCTTTCTTCCACTACACTACGTTAAATTATTTTGGGTAGCTGGGCGGAATTTTTGGTGTTAATTTCAAATATTTGTACGTAATTGATTCAGTGTATTTACAGCGCTCTACTGGGTCATACTATCACTTCTCTATCTGTCAAGATTAGTATAGATTTCTACTTATCCACCACCTTCTCTGTATTTATGTTATTATTATTATTATTATCCAACCTCGGGTGGGCTATATCCCGGCACTGCAGCCAACAGAGGCTTATTCTGCCATTACGATATGTATTTGTGTGCATGTATACAGCAAAACTCAAAAAGTAAACATAAGTTCAAACTTGATATTACACGTAGGCAGAGCCAGGCGAATTGAAAATAAGATTTTCATTAAAATCGATTTTTACTGCTTTTATTTGCAGAGCTAATCGGTATGTGCAACTGTATGGATTCAGGTCTGTGGTAAGTTGGGCTCTCTAGTTTCACTACCATTCAAGCAGACCTTCACTTACACATTGTACATTTTATAGACGATTAAACAAAATGTAACAAAAACACAAAAGATACACAAGGGAGCCACAATAGATTTTTCTAGGTCGCACTGGGTATTTGACATTGTAGGTAATTCCCTCTAAATGTCTACTTCTATTGAAACTGTAATCTCATTTAATGTATTAGATAAAAGAGATTTCTTCTGCCCTTTTAAATACCAAACCAAACCACCAATTTCCAATGTTCTTTTTCTAATGATACGATTAGCACTTTTCCTTTTGCAATACCTTCTTAATTCCTTGGTTAATCTACTTTCGGTAATCACTTGATCTTCTAACATTCCTTCTTCTTTATCTACTTTTCTTCATTATAAGGTTTCCGTGAGTACCAAAACTAAATTTACGTTTTTCATTACTTTATTTCTTAAAATTTGAAAATGAGTGTGATTAAAATTCGTGATCATTGGTGATTAAAATTAGAGTTTCATTTTTTAGTTGAATTAATCATTTATTAGTAATGACCTAACAATAAAATATATGGAACATTACTATACGAATCTCTCTAATGAAAACCACTTTTCGTCTTGAAATTCTCAAAATCGAAAGGCATATTTTAATAATCAGAGATATTTTCCGTGATAGCCTGCTTCTTTTTGTGGACATCGACCGGTTTCGGGCGTTCGCCCATCATCAGGATACTGATTGTCCAAGCAGTGTGATAACATAGATTTGCACAGAGCAAATTTAGTTGAAACAATCCGTGCAATTAAAAAAGAGTTTTGCTCTGTGCAAATCTATGTTATCACACTGCTTGACAAAAAGCATCCTGAAGATGGGCGAACGCCCGAAACCGGTCGATGACCATAAAAAAAAGCAGGCTATCACGGAAAATATCTCTGATGCTTTCCATCTCTGCGGAACCAATCACAACAAATTTTAATAAAATAGCAGAATGTTATGAAGAAATTTGGTGAGGATCGATCAAGAAAAACATTCAATTATGCCAACGTTTCGATAGAATTTCCTGTCATTATCAAGGCGTTAATATATACAAAATCATGAAGATTGGAGACAGAATTTGTAAATTTACACATTTATTACATCGCAGATACATAAAATATGTAGATTTCTGTAGATAATTTAAGACAACCACTAGTTACTTTTAAGTTTCCCTTTTATGTTTCTGCGATGTAACAAATGTGTAAGTTTAAAAATTCACTCTCCACATCTTCACGATTTTGTATATATTAAAGCCTTGATAAAGACAGGGAAACTCTGTTGAAACGTTGGCATAATTCAATGTTACTTTCTTGACCGATCCTGACCAACTTTCTTCATAACATAATTCATCAATGGTCCAACAAATTCTTTTAATAAAATAGCAGAATATTAATTCTGCTTAGGTAACAATATTCAAGGATGAGCTTCTTGCAATTTTCACAATCTCTGACTTCTATGAGTGGATCGTTTCAAATTTTCCAAGTGATTCTTCACTGGAAATACATGTTTTAAGATCCCCAGAATATGGAAAAAATATTTTTGGCAAATGGTCTTGCATTCGTGCGTGATGTTTATGTGTGAACAAATTTACGATAATATCATGAAAAAGTGGTGAAATTACAGAACGCTCAAATTTGATATTCTGTTTGTATTTATTTGACATTTTATGGATAAAATCCATTCAATACGGAAACGGAACTCTTTACTCAGTGTTCCCCCCTCCAGTTTTTTGCAATTATCTTGAAATTGGCTCTAATGATTTTCTTTAAACATCGTCTACTATCTAGCACATATAAATCTATCACTATCACTTTCATTTGAAACGTTTTTCTAGGAAAATTGATTTTCCGAAAGGTTAAGAGGGAAAACCTCTGGTTCGCTGAATTGTGCCAACAGATTCTAACGCTCCTTCATAATCTTGAGCACTTGTCTTCTAAAAATTCGAAGTCCAGCACTGCTCTTAACGCGTTCAGTATAGAATTCTAGTATATCCGTACTCGTAAGTTTGGTACATTTTTTACTATCTATTTCTTTATTAGTTTGGTAATTGAGTTTCTACCGGAAATACATAGTTTAGGGCCTTCTGAATACGAAACATAATGTTTTTAGGGAATGTGTGTGTGTTTTTTTTTAAACAGAATACCTCAAAAACGAATAGTTATAAAAGGCTCCAAACTTGGTCTTCCATTTAGGTAGGACCTCTACATCAAGGAAATTCCGGGCAAAATCCATCAACCGGAAAATGCTACTTTACTGAATGGTTTTTTTTTCCGGGTTTTTCGTGATTTTTCTCTAAAATAGCATATACTTGGTTTCCCAGTCAGCACTTTTGGCTGAGAATCTTTCTAGACCCTCATAGGTGGGGACATGGCTTCGTGTCCCAGGCAACTTCGAAAAGTATCGCGCTGTGATCACCAGTCACCCAGTCTACCACCTTCCAACCTCATGTACCCTGTCAACAGCAGAAGCTGTGCACAAGGTGGCATCCAGGTTGTACTCTGCGCAGTTACCATTTTTCCTGTAAACGTCTTTAAATTCCGGATACGTTCATGACACACAGATCATCGACGTCCATAATCGATGCTTTCGGAACACCCTGCAGGCGGCACATGCCGGGGCTTCGGCTTTATTTGGGCACTTATCATAAACATGTACCTTAGTGGTGCAGTGTCCGCAAGTCGGTTCATTCTCCTTGTAGTACTTCGGCACGTGCCCATATATTTGACATTTGTAGCAGCGTGACGCCTACTTGTGGTCCATCACCTTCCAGCGATTCCACTCAATATACTGCTGCCACTGCTCAGGGTTCCTTTCTGTAGAAGTTCACGCATCTTTGGTGTGACTTCTGCTACCCAGTTTTGTGACCCGTTTTTGCTCTTACCTGACTTGGCCATAAAGGAGTTATGGGATTCACCGATCCAAGATTTTGATCGTATATGGCTCCAATGATTTTCTTTAAACTTTGCATACGATCTACTCATATAGATGCCTATCACTTTTATTTTCAACATTTTCCAGGGTAAATTGATTTTTGGAGGGTTCCGGTAGCGTTATGTTTTCCTCGAAAGAACAACTTCAATATACGTAATCTATGGCTTTACCATCTACATAATAATTAGCATTGATAGAATTAGCATTTGATTAGAATTGATAGAAAGTGGTACTTCCGGTTGAGGAATTTTGACAGATAACACACCGTCAGATACCATGCACACACACCACACACACACAATTTGCTAAAAACCACTTTTTTAGACTCAGGGGACCTCATTAACGGATATTTCCGGTGAAAACTCAATGTCGAAAATTTGACACGATTACAATACTTCTTCCTCTCAATAGGAGTAAGAGAAAGTAAAAAGAAACAAACTTAATACATTCAATTAAATATTTAACCACATTTTGTCCTATTTCTATTCTACAATAAAAATTGCGTTAAAGAAAGTTATTATACCAAAAGATAATGGCACAAAGTACTTTCAACACTAAAATTCATCAAATATGCTAAAATTAAGCGTCAAACAATTATCAATGTGATTACCTTAGTTGAAACACTCTGCCATCTTAAACAAACAATCTGTTAAACGGTTTTCACATTAGCTAGGATTAACACAATCACAATTATGCAAATTTTCACAAGAACTTTATATAGGTCAAGTAGATATATATGGATACGAGGGACACACAATTATCTTAGATTTGTATTCACTCCATTCTTATACTATAACAACTACTGACTTATGTTAATAATATTCCTTTTTAATTACTTACTACCATCTGTGTTTATCTGCTGTTGACGCTCTGTGTGTAAATATAAAATATTACCTAGTATATTTAATCGAGAATTTGTCATTGTTTCGTACGTGTTGTCTGTATGTATTTAACAGAGTAATTAAAAAAAAAAAATCTGATTTGAAACACTCACACGACTTTAACTTACTGTGATTTCTTCTTCGTCTGCCATGCGTGCGACGGCGGCCTATCTCCTTCCGGAATTATTTTTTTATCTATATGATTATCTTGGTTTCTGCAGCTCGGATTAAAGCTTCACCTGTCCCCAAACCAGTACATCTTCTGATGTTCCTTAAACAGGACAGAGATTTCCTCCGCCCCCGTCATGTTTTCCTTCTACGTATTTTTCCCTCAAGTATTAGGCAAAGAAAGCCGTACTTATAAATGATATGGCTCAGATATCCGATTTTTCGGGCCTTTATGATCTGAAACAGTTCTCTTCTTTTCCCCGTTCTTTGGAAGACTTCGTTATTTCGGATTTTATACTTCCACGTTATTTTAAGCATTTAAGACATGTTTCAAAGGTCTCTCTAGTCTATTAATGGATTCAGTTTGAAGTGTCCATGTTTCTAATCCATACAAAAGAACGGATCACTCATAACAGTTCACCATTCTGCATCTCAGTTCTAAGGATATCCGGGGAAACGTAACAAAGTTTTTTATATTTATTGAAGGCTGTTCTGGTTTATTCTATGCGGCATTTCACTTCGATTTGTGCGTTCTATTTACAAAATATCTAAAATTTCGCACTCTTTCTATAACTTACCAATAAAGTTCCAGATCTTGGGGATTCATATCTTCTCTAGTAACTAGCATATAGTTGGTTTAGTTGGTGTTAATTCGTAGCCCAGCATTTCTACCCTTTATATTTATTATTCGGAGCAAATGCTGGCCGTTAACTTTTAATCTAATATCTTGGTTTTTCTAAGGCTTCGGAGAAATATATCTTCCACATATACATTGGTGATCATTCATCATTGAGCACATTCCAGGCCACCGTACCAGTGCCAAAAGGTGCCCATGCTCACTTAACCTTGCCTACATAGTAGGCAAGCTTCCGTCCCTGCCACAGGGAGGCGGACCTCTACATATCCGTCGAGTCCTTCGCCTTACGCTACTTCACGAGCAAACTCAACAAAGTCTTTAATGTTTATAGCACTTTTCGTCAGTTCTTTACAATCTCCCGGCCAATTCTCTCCCCTTCTTTTCAGCTTGAATTCCATATGGCTTCTTGCCTCGTAGAAGAGAGGACACCGGAAAAGAACGTGATTCACCGTGTCCCATTCACCGTATTCGCAATTCGGGGAAATTTTTCAATCACAGTGTCTTATAGAGGCGCAGTTTGGTGGTGCGGGATAGAATGTGACTTTTCTTTCAGGTGCCTAACCAAACCGAACTAACAATTATTGGTGGCTATTATTCTTCGCTGGATTTCCGCATTTATAACATTATCATTAGTCACCAGTGAGGCAAGATAGACAAAGCTATTCACGCTCTTGAAGGTGTAGCGATCCACTTGAACTTGGTTCGTTGGATTACCTTGAGGATTAGTGACCATATATTTGGTCTTGGACTCATTCACGGCCAGCCCCATTCGCGCAGCCGCATCCTGGAGAAGGCATCACTCAGGGCACCAAAGCTGCACCCGATGATATCGATATCATCCGCGTAACCCAATATTTGCACTGTCCGGTTAATTCCGGTTAATTCCACCAACCCCAAGGTTAAAGTGTAGGCAAGCTAGACTGTCCCCTTGTCTTAGGCCTTTAAGAGATGAGAATTCATTTGAAAGATCGCCATCGATGCCGACGTAGCATCGTACCGAGCTCATTGTCATCTTGGTAAGCCTCACTAGCTTAGAAGGAATTCCCATATCCAGCATTATCCTGTACAATTCTTCCCTGATCACACTGTCGTATGCCGCACGAAAATCAACGAATACGTTGGTGGGTCTGGATATTATATTAAATTATTTCATGATATTTCATATGTCAAATCAGTACATAATATATGACCTCGATAATCATTTTACACAATGGCTAAATATGATTAAAATTGTTTAAAAAAAAAAAAAAATGGTAATAATAATATGGAATATAAATTTAGATTATTAACTTAGTTTGGCTGAAGTTGTATTTCCCTATTATATACAAAATTCTAAGCTACACAATTTTTTGCATAACTCGACATTCCTGGTTATACATGGGGGGAAATGAGATACGAGCAATGGTCTGTATTCTCTCTAACTCTCTCCCATTAAATCTCTCTCTCTCTTAAAGCCTGGTAAACTTCAAAGCCGAAATATATGACATATATCAAACATGTGTCATATTAACGGTTTTTTCTGTATTTATTTTTGTTTTATTCCTGAAGGGTTAACATTTTTAGAATTAAACTTAGTAGTCTACTTGTCAGGACAGTTTTCTCTTGATAGCTTTTTTTTTTTTTTAAAAATATGTATTATATATATTTCTTTCTATTACCATTGATAAGAGGAATATAATAGGTTTTAGAAGGAGAGAAATTAGTGAGGATGGGTTTTTTTAAGAAAAAGCTAGAATGAATATTGAACACTATAATAAAATAGAGATACAAAACTGCCAGGACTTTACATGTAAATAAATGGAAATTAGAGATTTAGACTGAGTAAAGAGAAGGGTAATAGTTGGTTGCTGGCGCTTTGTTGTATCTGGAATGAAACGGTGCGTAACTCTAATTTAAAGGGTGTTTGTATCTGCTCGAATAGCCGAGCTGCGTTGAAGGCGCTTAGTTCATATGTCTTCACTTCCACTTTGGTGTTGGAATGTTCTAAAAGACTGGAAGAGCTTTCTTATCTGAAGGATGTGCTTCTGGTCTGGGTCGCAGGTCATATGGGAATTTTTGGGAATGAGGAGGTGGATAGGTTTGCCAAATTAGGCACCTCCTCTCCCTTTCATTGGTCCCGAGCCTGCTGTTGGTGCGTTTTCTGGCACATGTCTATCAGGCTTCCAGACATGGATGACCCCGCAGCACTCATCCTCATTGGGGGACCGGACGGAGCGTTGAGTGGGGGGTTCAGTGTCTTTCACGGAGATCTCTCAGGCATCTGGTTGGCTTCCTCACTAGGCATTGTGGCTTAAGGCGACATCTCTGTACAATGGGGCTCATGCCTGACCCCTTTTGTAGAGTCTGTGAGACGGAGGAGGAAACACCCATGCATTTAATGATGGATTGTTTGGGTTGTGAGGAGATGAGGTTTAGGACCTTCGGCCAGAATAGGATATTGGTAGAGGATCTTAAGCTATGCCCTTTTAAGGTTTTGGTCCGATTTGTTCGGTCTGTGGTAAAACTTAGATTGGTAAAACCTGGGCCTGGACTTTTGTTCCAGACCCAGTAGTTGTTATTCTTTAAGGGTAGCTCTATGGGCCCAGGGAGGCTTTGGATAGCGGAAGGTTTAGCCCTTCCCTTTCTTGAATAATGGTTGCTGACGCATTGTAACTGCTGTATAAACTCTTCTCTAAAGACTGTATCTTGTAGGACTAGCGCAGTTGTATATATACAGAGTCTCCCACTCTAGTCTGGCCTAATTAGCGAGTGAGATTCTCAATTTTGTGTGTGTCTTTCTCTCTATGCTTTAGATTTTTTCCTTCGGATCCTAATACAAGATGGTGCTGCGACCGTTCCAATTTTTGAAGTCAAGTTTTTTCCATAAAAAAGTATTTTTTTAGAAATTGCTTTGTTCCTAGAAACTTTTAGAAAAGTTCCTACAAGAATTTGGAAAAAGGAACTTTACAGTTCACGGTCTATGTTTCGTCTTTCGGGAGGCAATTCCGGTGGCTACTGAAGAATTTTTTGATAACGTCAGCATTAAAAAGGGAATCTGACCCAGCTGGCGGAGCAAATTATCTTGGAATCCCTGGGAATCCTGCATAATCACATTTATGGCCTTTGAGAAATCGGTTATTAAAATAGTTTCATTTAATGTCCTATTTATTGAATTTTTGTATGTTTCATTCTTTTTATTCTTCTTGTTTGCCACTATTTATATTAGTTTTTGTAACGTTGATGTCTTTTTTGACTTGTGATTGTCTCATGAAGATTAATCAAAATAGTGTGTGCTTTTTAAAAACAGCTCAATGAAATTGAGCGGCCACATTGACTTAGTTTGTCGCTGTAATCTCTTGTGTTGCTTGTGGTCAGCATTACTCACAAAGCACTAACTTCGTATTTCGTCTAGATTTTTTTACCAGGAGATACAAGAATAATGAATTTGATCAGAATCTGTC
>JAAEAF010009246.1:0-27386 GCA_011037195.1 Triatoma infestans
ATTTCATTAAATTTGGTATACAAACTATAAAATTTGTCAATTATAATTTAGAGAACTGGAGTAAGCGAAAGTTGTGTGAGTGTTTCACACCAGATTTTTTTTTTTCAACTTTGGAATTCTTGATTGTGTTAAGTGCTTTAGAGAAAAGCTTAACTGTTACTGTTCTCCAGACACCTTGAAAGAAGAAAAACACTCAATTTTTCTGGTAAAATACGTATTTCAACTAGAAGTGATTGGCATTTTTTTATATTTAATTGTTTGCGATATTTAAAAAGAAAAATAGGTGGTGCCGTTTTCGATACTATTGCGAAAAAGGTGAAGACATCATTAAAACGAATTCGGGTTTTGACAGAAACCTTTGTGTTTGAGAGAGATGAGAGATATCTCAATAGAATATCCTTTTTGAGCTTCCTCCGGTTTATCGTTTTTGAAATATTCTGTTTATTTCTTATGAAAAACTCCATTTTTAAAATTTGATTCGCTCGCAATACTTTCTTATATCAGGAGAAAGAGGAAATAAAAACAGTAATATGCTAATAGAATTCAAAAAAAAAATTGCCTTTATTTGGAGCAATAACACCCTAACCAATTAACATCAATTAACATTAAATTATCTGTTAAAAGCCAATGAACTAAAAAAGCGACAGGAAGAATAACTTCGAAGTAATTTTAATTATATAAAGGAATTTAATAAAACCATAACGGTGTGTAATAATAATAACACAATGACACCCTATTTTACGAATAATACATTAACTAGTATAATTATTACGCAAAATATTTATAATGATTAATAGATTCATTCAGAAGTTAAAAAAAAAAAAAAGTCCATACTTTACGTTCTTTGTAAATACTTTATAGTGGGGGGACTTTATGGTACGTTTGTAGATTGCTGTAGGGGATTTTTGTTGATGCGGTGTTGGTACCTAAACGGATACCAAGTATGAACTTCCTGCGACTTTTCGTTGTTGAATTATTCTGTTAACGCATACACATACAGACTGTTTTCTAAAATCCCCTTTTTTAGACTCAGCGTACCTCAAAACGTTTACTTCTGGTATGATCGCAATACGTCATCTTACTAGTAGTAGATTGTTGTAGGGGATTATCGCACTGCGAGCTGAAAGATCTATTGTGCCCCCCGAAGCCTTCTCTAATGCACAGCCGGCTTCCGGACAATGTCCTCTTGTTACAGACAACACTGCCCATCACCAGACAGTGAGTGGTAGAGGCTCCTAGGAAAAGAAAATCTAAGGGCAGCATGCTGGATTCGAACCCGGGACCTACGCGTGCTAGCCTAGCGCTCTACCACTAAGCTAATCCCTTCCTTCTCCCTTGGGCTTAACTCGCCTAGTTTATGTACTAGTCTGTAAAGACAGGAGAAAACTAGGGGCAGCTACCTCCGTTGCTATGTACTAAGCTATGGCTTGTCCTGTGTACTGTAAAGAGGCTCCTAGGAAAAGAAAATCTAAGGGCAGCATGCTGGATTCGAACCCGGGACCTCCGCGTTGCTAGCCTAGCACTCTACCACTAGCTAATCCCTTCCTTCTCGCTTGGCTTTCGCCAGTTAATTAGGGACGGTAGACCCTAGTTTGTGTACTGTATTGCCTTGTCTGTAAAGTGTAGAGTGTATGTAATTTAAATGTATTGTGTATTGTTCTTATGAAGTGCATGGAGTACTGAGCTGTGGTGGTGACCCGTGGCGTCGTTACTCCCCAAGTAACTGCATGCAACAGATACCCCTTGCAGGCTTATGGTACATTTAATTATTACACTAATTTAATTCGGGGTAGATGCATCTTAAACATAACTCAAAGAACCAATAAAAATCATGAATAAATTTAATTTCCACATCTTATATATATCTAAGTGATTTAATTATATAGTCACGTATGTCAACAAAATAAGCTATTAGTAGATGATAACTATACAGCTGTAGGGTTGATATACAAATTCCTGTGGTATTTAATTATAACCTGTAATATCAATCAAATAGGCACTCAAACTAGGAGTCGCTCGCTAGTGAACCGCTTCTAATTAATTTCTGTAAAAAGTAAACATTAATCACATTTTTTTATTTCATTTACCGTCTTAAGAGAGAAAGTTACAACAAATATGTCGGTCTTTCTAATGTGGGGATTTTTATCAAACATGTTTTAAGGTGGGTACAGATTTAGAATCAATACCGGCGCCTAACTTCTAAATTTATAATAAGTCTTCAAATCATCTTGATTTCAGTCTTAACGTTCTCAACGTATACTCCCTCTCCTACCATAAACAGCTCCTGAAGAAGGGCATCAATTGTATACGAAACGTAAAGCAACAAAGAATTCTTTTTTTTTCATTTAAAAACACCTCTGGCCATTGCCGTATAAACAATTTCATTCTAAATTTATATTTACTTTAATCTTCCGCCACTTCAGTTAATGACAGCATGACAATAGATAGACGTTATCTAGCTTAGTAAAAAAAGTAAATATGATTTCTTACTTTTTACATTATTTACTCATATATTTCGAGTTCCATATTAATTCGACCCTTTATAGTTCTACCCTGTGAGACAAAAAGGTATTCAAGCTGAAAGTTCCGCTTATAAAGTGCATATCGAGTTTTTTCATTACTTTCTCAAAAAATCTGTCCAAATCGGACGAGCTGTCAATTCCGAATATTTTCTGTTCATATAAAGATTTTAAATTTTATCTGAAGCATTTCTATAAAAAAAAAAAAAAAAAATTATTTAAAGGCTACATTGGGAAAGCGCTGATGATGAAAACCTCTTCTATAAAGTGTTATTTAAATAATGTTAATAGTACCAATTCCTATGCTAAAATTTCAGTCAGATTTCAACAGCTACATCTGGATAATCAGGAAGACTGTGGAATGAAAGCCATTGGAGTCGAGGATCGAAGTGATTAGATTTGGTTCTTACATACTACATACGTACACTTAACTTTATAATGTATGTTATGAGAAGGGAGAGAGTTATGGTTGGGTTATGGTGTATGTTATGGTTTTTGGGTTTGGCAATCTTCAGGATGATTTTTTTGGACATCAGAAACTAAAATTTTGCTAGTCAACGTTTAACAAAACATACTTTGTATTAACTAGACAAAAAGCAATCAAGAAAAGATTTCACGGATTATGAAGAAATAATCATCTATTCAAACCAACATCAATTCCAAGAAATGCTAATAAAAAAAACTGTTTATTAATAGTTCCTTCTTATAATTAGTTCATTCATTTTACTGAACAAGAAGTATTTTCATGCTTTTTAAGTATCATTTGTTGTTGAAATGACCTGCTTCTTTGAAACCTCCATATTTCTTTAACATCTGTTATTAATTATTTTCTGTAATTTTTTTGTTTTGTTTTTGTTATCAATTCATTATAACATTTGACAGTTGGTGTCCCATATTTGGGCGATTGGTTTCTTTCCACAACCGCTTACATAATATTCCATTTTAAATAATTAATAGTCGTCTTATATATTGGTGAAACGTTAAAGGTGCTTTATTGGATATTTTTACTATGAAACAGATGGTAATTTTTTTAACCCCGAACAGAATATTGTAGAGAGTAATTTTTGAATTCATTTATCCACTTTTCTTTGTCGTAAATTTTCAGATTTCAAAAGACAATTTTTATTTACTAAGTTTTACGCCTAGTTTATTATAAATATAATTTATTTAATTGTTTTCATATTTATTTATTCATTATTTATAGTTTATTTTATTATTTTTTTTGCTAAACCTAATTTTAAAACATGACATAATAAATGTCTTAGAGAGTTAAAGAGTGTTAAAAAAACGACCCCCCTTAAGCTCGTATTCGCTATTTTCTTCTCATTTCATTACATTTTTATTTATCTTCCAATAGGCTTGTCTTAAGATTTTAGAAACCAGGTTTTCTCTTTTTTTTCTGTTTTAATATTGTCAGACCATTTCCTTCTGTGGTCTGCTTTTCTTTCTTTTCGTGTCCATTAAAGTCCAGTCTGTATTTATCGTGCTCCACCATCTACTGTTATTGCTACTTACCGGATGATCAACTACATTCAATCTTCCGACTTTTTTTTTTAGTGAAGCCTATTGCGTCTTTTAATTGAATCGCATCTTATTTTGTTCACCTTTTATTTTAACTCTGAACCCTATGGCGCAACACGGCGATTTGACTAGGGGGTGTGTGGTAAGCACGCGCAGTTCTCACGCCTTTTAAGGGCGCCTTCCACTGCGAGCGAAGCGGGCTCCGTTCGGACTCCGTTCAACTCGCAAAGGTTTATCTTCATGTAAGTGCTTCCACTATGAAAAGAGTGAGCGGAGCGGACTGAACGAGTATAAAGAGTTACAAAAGTGGTCGCAGAGTTGAGCGGATTTGGGACGGACTCCGTTCGACTCGCAATGCCAAATCTCATAGAAGTGCTTCCACCAATAGATGAGCGAGGAAAAAGGAGCCGTTGTGTCACGCTGTGCAATGCTAGTTTTGAACGGTGTCCGCTAGCCCTTCCCTACCTCCCTCCCTACTTATGCGCGCCTTCCACTGCGAATATCTTTTTCAGCTGATTCTTGAACATGTTCTGTGACTGCAGTATCGTAGTGTATTTGAATAAAATGGAGCTTTTTATTGAAACAGTGCGACAAAACCCTTGTTTATGGAATACTAGCGACAGAGATTATCATCTTGTAAATCGTAGAATATCCGTATTAAATCGCCTTTGATAGGTCTCTCTCTAATGTGGTTGCTCATCCAAAATCTTGGTTTGTTACGCTTCTTTTTCTTATAACTATAGAGTATAAGTTATCATTTACTTATCGTATTTATGTAGTCATCATCACTGGAATCGTCTAGCATTATTACTAGAAACGAAAAAGAAAAGAAAACTTCAACCACGACTTGCTCGATCCAGCTGGCTATGATGAACTGGCTGACCATCCAATTCGCTGATTATGGAACCATCAACCCCTTCGATCTCATTTCTCGCTTAGCTCAATCCGCTACCAGGTTTCCGAATCCGCTGACAATGGAAGGCAAATACCTCTATTATGTAAAATTATTTTTAGTGGAATGTCCAAACTATTTTACTCTGTTTCGCTCAGCTATTTCATGCTCATTACCCTTTTGCAGTGGAAGGCATGCTTTAGTTCCGGCCTTTGCTACCTAGGGCGCTACTAACTGTAGCTTCCCAATTTTAATCATGATGCTGGGTCAACACTGACTTTGCCCTCACGAGAATCGAACCCTGAATACTCTAGGCGAGTGCGCTAGCCACTACACCAACGCGTGAGGATACCTTTTTTTATTATTGATATATATTTAGTATACTTTATTCGACCCTTCTTTGTCCAGAACTTTATCTTCTTCTTTTGTTGAACTTTAGTAGGTGATCCAAGTTTGAACTAACCATAGGTAGGCCATAGACAGGTATCTAATATAAGGCGTTTTCATTTTATTTCAATGTTAGCCTTCATTATTCTTTAATATATGTATATATCATTGATAATATATTAAAATCAGTAAGCCCTATTTAAGAAAGTTCCAAAATTTTTTTATTCGACCTTTTTACTTTCTCTTACTCCTAGTAAGAGGAAGTATTGTAATCGTGTCAAATTTTCGATATCGAGTTTTCACCAGAAATATCCGTTTTGAGAGGTCCCCTGAGTCTAAAAAAGTAGTTTTTAGAAAATGGTCTGTGTGTGTGCGTGTATGTGAACAGCATAGCTCAAAAATGAAAAACCGTAGAAAGTTGAAACTTGATATTCCGTTTAGGTATCACCATGGCATCTGACAGTGGGGTCATCTGTCAAAATTCCTCAACCGGAAGTACCACTTTACCTGTTTTTTTTTTTGTTTTTTTTTACTTTTTTGCGTTTCTCTCAAAAATGGCTCCAACGATTTTCTTCAAACTTGGTATATCAACTACACATACTAACAGCTACTTATTTTAAACATTTCTCCGGGAAAATCCATTTAAGTGCACTTCTGGGGGAGGGGTGGGGTTAGGTTTTCATCTTAACTGCTATTTCAGTTTATTAGACAATTGTGTCATCCTAATCGTGTTAATTAGCATTAAATATGTTGTTGAAATTCCGAATTTGAAAAAATCGGATAACCGGAAGTGCATTTGTTTTACCACTTTACTAAATGATTTTTTCACTTTTTCCCGATTTTCTCAAAAATGGCTCCGACTATTTTCTTGAAACTTCTTATATAAACTAAACATGTGATGACCTACATCTTTTATTTAAAACATTTCTCTGGGGGGGGAAATTCATTTAAGGGCACTTTTCTGAGTGGGGCGTGGTTTACAGCTTCTCTAAAGTGGTATCATAGTTGATTATACAATTCTATCATCCAAACAATAATAATTAGAAATAAATGGATGGCTTAAAATTCCAAGTTTTAAGAAAATTAGTAAGCCGGAAGTGTGCTTTTACTGAACAGTTTTTTTTTTCTGTTTTCGACGAACTTCCTTATATTTGGTTCACAAACTATAACCTTCGTCAATTATAATTTTGAGAACAGGAGTAAGTGAAAGTTGTTTGAGTGTTTCACACCAGATTTTTTTTTATACGCAACCTATTAGTCCAGACTTCGTTCTATCCGACTACAATTTCTTTCGTTCCAATAGTATTCTTTTCAGTGTGGGAGAATTTCACCGAATTAAAATTGGAGTGCCGGAGTTTTTTTTAAATTCCAAATACAAGGAATCATATTAGCGAGGTATTATTAGCTGGCAGAAAAATGGTTTACACGAAAGTCACATAAAATATTTCGAAATTAGAATACGTATTTTCACGGAAAATTTAATTTTAAAATATGGTACAATAACCATACTTATTCTTTCAGTAGTAAAAGAAAGGAATAAATTTGTGACATGCCGAATAATAATGTGTTGTGTTCGATTATATATATATTGTGTGTGTGTGTATGTGTGTGTGTGTGTATTCATTTTCAATACGTATGTCGTACAAAGTCAACAGTATGTTTAGTGTTATAGGGACTGTTTGACACATGTGTTACATATGATATAATGAACATCTGGTTTTGATATATGTTTACTGGTTGGATGTATATTCCTACTATCTTATACCTCTAAAATGAAACAGATTTTTGAAATGTTATCCCAAAAATATTTATATTATATGCAAAAAAAAGTGTAAATTATATAAAGATTACATTTTTATTACTTTCTCTTACTCCTAGTTTTAAGAGGAAGTATTGAGATTTTGTTAGATTTTCCAAAGTGAGTTTTCAACGGAAATACATGTTTTCCCGGGTCCTACAGAATTTCTGGCATTAAATTTTATTTTATGTGACGTATACTGGCCCTGCTATTCATACTCATATAGCAATTCGCCCAACTTCTACGTGATAGTACACGTCTAATTGAGATGTAACGCAATTCGCTGTGACAAGTTAGGGAAGATCAAGATCCACCTACCTCAACCCCAAGTAAATCTCGAAGGAAAAATACGGAAAGTTTTCAGCAAGTATGCAATAAGGACTAGCGGATCCTTCTGCGGCTTGTCCAGGAGCCTTATTCAAACTTCTGTCAAAGGTTGGATAGAAGAACAGCGTTTGCGTTGGTGGGAGAGAACACCAGGACAGAGGCAGGCAAAGCTCTTTATCAAGAGACATTTGCCTAAATTTACCAGAGATTTAGTGAGCCATACTCGAAGGGATATAAGGCTAATTGTGGGTCTACTAACAGGGCATTGTAGGCTGAACAGACACATGCACCATCTACAACTTGCAGATAGAGCGGTATGCCGATTCTGCAAGGCAGAGGAAAAAAACCCGGCGCACATCCTCCGTGAGTGCGCCGGCCTGGCGAGGACAAGGTTTCTTCAATTGGGGACAGGCAATCCCGAAGCTATAAGCTTCATGACGGAGCCGCTCTCAGCTTTGCTAGGACTGATTGGGAGGGCAAAGCTAGGGGTTGTGCTATAATTTAAGGGGATCCACAATAGACCTCGTCTTGTAGGTCGCAGTGGAATGAGGCTCCTCCCCCACGTTACTAATTTACCTAAGGACTAGCGGAAGTCTACAATTCTGTTTGGACTACACATTCGTCAAGATAACATCATCATCTCGAACACTCTGCCAGTTCAGTCTATCATTTCTACTCATGCTACCACCCTCTATATCAATCAATATGAAGTCTTTGCAGTAGATATTATGTTTCTTGGTTAACATATCTGTGTCTAGTCGCTATTTTTTATTCTGTCAAACCCACATATAAAATGTTATTAGGTTTGTTCAGTGTTGGCCGTGTCTGCTAAACTGTAATGTAATCAAATTTCTCCTACATGCCTGGGTAGATACTTATCACCTATACTTACTACCCCATATATTTAATGTTAGACAAATGAGTCAGATTTGAAGTTTCAAGAAATTTATATACCTCAAACATGGCAGCCAAACTTTAGTTATTATGGATTCCTTTGGTGAAGGAAAAATATTCTTAGAATAAGCCTGGGGAAAGACTTCATATTTTAAGATTTTAAAACCGATCATTTAAAAAAAAAAGGACAAAAAATGAAGTGTTGCATTGTTTATCGAATTACGCTGGTGGATTTATCTTCATTTATTCATCATGAGACAAAACGGCTTTTTAGAATTCATGTGCCCTGGCAGAGTTAGCATTCGGTTGGCTTTTCGCCAGCTACTTTTTGAAATTAAATAATAAACTGATATCTTTGTCGCAATGGCTGTTGTTATGGAACCACTGGTCCTAATGATATTTGAATGTTTCCATCTTCTTTACATCATCACGATCCTGATCGTGCGATGATAATTTGGTGCGAAAATAATGTCTCCCTACTAACAGAGATTGAATTCCAAATAATTCATTGCTGACACAGCATTGCTGTTTCAGGTCTTTAGTGGGCTTTGAATGAATCGATAAACTATGTCGTATCATTACATAATTTTTTCCATTTTTAAGAAGCTGAGCCATTTTTATCAGAGATATGTCCGAGCTCTGATTAAGTCAAAGTTAAGTACGATATTTGGTAGCTGATAATGAGAGCTTGGCCCATCCAAAGGTGGGGACCTTGGTGCTTGAAGGTTTGTAGCCTATTCGTCCATTCCGTGGACGCTGAAGATGCTGAGCGCTGAAGAGGCCAGGCGTCAGTATATGAAGCATGTCAGAAGAGTTTCTATTTCATTATACTTTTTATGTCCTTCAAGCCCTTCGAATTTTCCCTTCCTGTCTCTGACAATGAATCCGAAACCGTGTCGAGGTAAAAAAATGTCGTACAAACAAATCTTATTTTGATTCGCTATTTCATATAATAGTGTACAACAAAAAAAAAAAAAAAATATATATATTTAAATAAAGCATTAAAACTGGAAGTTTTGATTTTAGTCCAATAAAAATGCAAATTTAGAGATAGACGGATGTCATGTATATTTCTGCCTATATTAACTGTCGAAATTGAAACGTATCCAAAATATTTAGCTTTACTTCTATTTTATTATTAATTTTAATATTTAATAATTATATTAACCAATCAAATATAGATTATATTACACATTTAAGAATATTTAGCAATAATATTTTATTAGCGCTTGTTAGTGAATAAATATGCTTTGGTTTGCATAGGAAGTAGAAAAAGTTCTATTTCCGCATTATAGCAAAACTGAAGCAGAGAATCATTAATGCTTAACGATTATTCAAATATATATATATATATATATATACATATAATGTTTAAAAAAGCCAATCCCCTGTCGGCTTCATTCCAAATAGTTTTTTTTATGAACTAATTGTGTCATCGGTTTTTTATAAATACACTGTCTTATCTAATATTTACACGGTTCATAGCATTGTATTTCTTGCTTGTTTGAAGTTCTATATTATTTTATTTTAAATTAATTATCACTTTATTTATTATTTTACCATGTGTAATTATTTATTTTTTCGATTTTTCTAATAATATTCTTATGTGCTAAAGACTAGAGAGGCTAGATCTTCTGCAGTTGCTTCTTTGATTTGATTTTCGGGTAGAGCTAAATAGGACCGCCTTACTTTTCCCCTTTTTTTGGTTCCGAATCTGCTAAATAGCAGGCCGCTGGACATTATGAAGTCTTTTAGGTTTTCGCGGCCATTTTCAAGAAAAACACTTTTCTTACACGTTTCCGGGTTGAGACCGCTAAAAACCAACGATGTTGCAATGAACCTCTATAGGGTCGTTTCCTTTGAAAGGCAAATAAGGCACCCTTACCTTATTGAGGTGCCTTATTTGGCTTTCAAGGTGTAGTGAGACTGAAGAGACACATTGCAACATGGGCAATACGTCGGTTTTTTAGCAAACCACTGGACGCGATCTCAACCCGGAAACTGAAATGTTTTTCTAGCTTCCAAGCATGATCAGTTTCAAAATGATCGTCTTTCGGTAGCTTATTTGCAATCTAAAATTGTGATTAAAGATCCAAGTGAAGCGGAGATTGAGATATAATTGCTTTAGAAAAGACTTCGCTAATGGGTTTCATCAAAAATCTTTATGGTTTATGAAGACATCTTTCCTTTAGGGTGGGAGCCTTAGCCTAATTTTTTTTTTTTTTTTTGGAATAAATGAAATTGAAGAGGAAGCAACTCCTCACCAAATGATGAATTACTCCAGAGATATTTTCCGTGATAGCCTGCTTCTTTTTGTGGTCATCAACCGGTTTGGGGCGTTCGCCCATAATCCGGAAGCTTTTTATCAAACAATGTGATAACATAGATTTGCACAGAGCAAATTTATTTGATATCAACTGACTTGAGTGTATCAACTCAATTTGCTCTATGCAAATCTATATTATCATACTGTTTGGCAAAAAGCATCCTAATGATGGGCGAACGCCCCAAACCTGTCGTTTACCAAATAAAAAGAAGCAGGCTATCACCGAAAATATCTCTGATGCTTTCCAGCTTTGCGGAACCAACCACAACAACCACGAATTATTTCATTTGTGTGGTGATCGGTTTTTATCTTTTTGTCAAAGTATGTATAGGCTATAGAAGAAATAGAATAGGCTAATTTCCAAGGAAGTTATTCAGGCTATTTTACTTGCGCATTGATCAGTTTTAGGTTAGATCAAATCTGGAAATTCTCGATATATTACTTAATCTACTCAGGCAGGCTCATTGATTTCCTATCGGTTAGCTGTATAGGGAATAGAAGAGCTTTTAGGATGCCGCAGGAGTATTTGGTCTTTAAAGTTGAATTATAATCTCACCGAAAGGTCTCTTGTTGTATTTTTTTTTTTTTTTTATAAAACTTGGTTTTAAGGAAAGTTAGTGGAAGCTGCTTGTCTCTCATTATTTTAATTAAGGTTATAATTTTCATTAACTCTATTAAATTAAGGACAAATAAGTATGTAACTTATAATAAAAATTGAAATAATTAAATGTTTCAAATTTTTTTTTGAAAATACGCATTTGTAAATTGTAGTAAAATAAAATATTAAAGATTGTGAATGTATATAAAAAAAAAAAATCTGGTGTGAAACACTCACACAACTTTCTCTTACTCCAGTTCTCAAAATGATAATTGACAAATTTTATAGTTTGTGTACCCAAATTTAATGAAATTCGTCGAAAACTGAAAAAACTGTTCAGTAAAAGCGCACTTCCGGTTTACTAATTTTCTTGAAACTCGGAATTTCAGCCATCTATTTATTTCTAACTAATTATGTTTGGATGATAGAATTGTATAATGAACTAGGATAGCACTTTGATGAAAATCTAACCCCCCCCTCCCCTAAAAGTGCCCTTAAAAGAATTTTCCAGATAAATGTTTTTAGATAAAAGTTGTAGATCTTTGCATGTTTAGTTTATATACGAAGTTTAAAAAAAAAATCGTTGAGCCATTTTTGAGAAATTTCGAAAAAGTGAATAAATCATTTAGTAAAGTGGTAAAGTAAACGCACTTCCGGTTATCCGATTTTTTCCAAACTCGGAATTTTAACAACATATTTAATTCTAATTAACATTATTTAGATGACAGAATTGTCTAATAAACTGAAATAGCCCTTTAGATGGAAACCTAACCCCGCCCCTCCCCCAAAAGTGCGCCTTCATTGCATTTTCCCGGACAAATGTTTCAAATAAAATTTGTAGCTCTTTGTATGTGTCGTTGATGTTTGAAGTTGAAGAAAATCGTCGGAGCCATTTTTCGCAAAATAGTAATAAAACCAACTAGTTAAGTGGTACTTCCGGTTGAGGAATTTTGACAGATAACGTAGTGTCAGATCCCACGGTGATAGCTAAACGGAATATCAAGTTTCAACTTTCTACGGTTTTTCGTTTTTGAGCTATGGCTGTTCACATACATACATACACACACAGACCATTTGCTAAAAACCACTTTTTTTGACTCAGGGGACCTCAAAACGGATATTTCCGGTGAAAACTCGATATCGAAAATTTGACACGATTACAATACTTCCTTAAAAATAAGATTTATTACTGTTTTGAGAGGAAAATATAACGGACTATGTAATAAAATTTTTTAAATAGATTTATATCGAAAATACAAGTTCAGTAAACTCCCGATTATCCGGGCTAATGGTGGAGAGAGGCGGTACGGATAATCGAAAAACACTGATAATCCGAACTATAATTATTTATTTCTAAAATACAACATATTATACATTTCTAAGACAGACAATTATTTTAACATGTTTAATGCTTATTATTTAAAAAAATCAGTGATTTTGGTTTGTTTGCAGGAATTATTTAATGATTTTTTTTTAATATCAGTTTGAATTTTTCTAAGTGCTATTATGTCGTTATACTCGAATCCCCCATTGGTCGATGCGTAAACATGAAAGCGAACAAAAATATGTCTTTAAAAAATACATATAATTATTTTTTTAAATTAAATTCATGCACGGATAATCCGCAAACCGGATAATCGGAAGTTTACTGTATTTCCCTTTAGTACAAAAAAAATTTTAACGAATTTTTTTTTTTTTAATCTGTTTGTATGAATAATAAAATAACTCGAAAGACGAAACGTTGAGAGAGGGAGGCTTATATCAAATTCATTTGAATAATTTTTGCGACTAAACTTGATTTTAAGGGGGGGAGGATACCCGGTAGGAATGCTGCGGCAAGATGTTAAAGAAACTTAAAATTTATATTAAATTTCTTATTAAAGAAACTGAAATTCGTTGTAGAAAAAAAGAATTTTTGTGTTATGTGGAAGTTACGAAAAAACCGTCCCTCCCCCCCACCTCTTTTTTTACTTTCTCTTACTCCTAGTAAGAGAAAGTATGTAATCGTGTCAAATTGGCGATATCGAGTTATTTCACCGGAAATATCGTTTTTGAGGTCCCCTGCGTCCAAAAGGGTTTTTAGGAAATGGTCTGTATGTGTGTGTGTGTGTGGGTGTGTGTGTGTGTGGGTGTGTGTCTGTGTGTGTGTATGTATGTGAACAGCATAGCTCAAAAACGAAAAATCGTAGAAAGTTCAAACTTGAAATTACGTTTAGGTATCACCATGGGATCTGACGGTGCGTTATGTGTCAATATTCCTCAACCGGAAGTACCACTTTACTAGTTGTTTTTTTACGTTTTTGCAATTTTCTCAAAAATGGCTCCGAAGATTTTCTTTAAACTTCCTATATCAACTACACATACAAGAGCTACAACTTTTATTTGAAACATTTCTCCAGGAAAATTCATTTATAGGGCCTTCTGGGGGAGGGGTAGGGGTTAAGGTTTCATCTAAAGTGCTATTTGAGTTTACTAGACAATTCTGTCATCTAAATAATGTTAATTCGAATTAAATATGTTGTTGAAATTCCGAGTTTGAAAAAAAATAGATAACCGGAAGTGCGTTTTTACTGAAATATAATTTTCAGTTTTCTGGTATTTTCTCGAAAATGGCTCCAACGATTTTCTTTAAACCAGCGTTATTAACTATACATATAAAGAGCTACAACTTTTATTTGAAACTTTTCCCCTGATAAATTCATTTAAGGGGACTTTTGGTGGAGGGGGGTTATGTTTTTCTTTAAAATGCTATCACAGTTGATTATACAATTCTGTCATCCAAATTGAAATAACTAGAAATTAATATATGACCCAAATTCCGAGTTTCAAGGAAATTAGTAAACCGGACAGTTTTACTGGACAGTGTTTTCACTTTTCGACGAATTTCATTAAATTTGGTACACTAACTATACAATTTGTCAATTATAATTTTGAGTACTGGGTGTGAGAGCAAGTTGTGTGAGTGTGTCACACCAGATTTTTTTTGTTTTAGTATTTAATCCCGGGATTTTTATTTCTCAATTAATAATTAATTTATTTTGTAAACAATTATTTAGATGATTTTTTTTTTTTTTATATTTTTTTTATTAGATTACATACAGTTTGATAGTGTTAAAAAGGTATCTTTTGTTGATAGTTTACACGCTAACGGTATGACCTGATTCAATGATTTCATGCTCTTAGTATATTAGTTTGGAACTCATTCAAGTTTTGCTACTAATAGTACAGATGGGGTGGATTATTACTTATTTAGATTATTATTATTATTATTATTATTATTATTACTTGAAATTACGTTTATTTTTATTATATAATATGTTACCTAAGTCGAAAATAATATTAAAATAAAAATCTGGTATGAAACACTCATTCTTATTCCTGTTTATAAAATTTATAATATAAAATGACGAAATTTTTTTTTAAACTTCATATTTTCCTCAGTTGTTCTAATATAAATATAGTGGCGGTGGCGGTGGGGGGAGCAGATAGGGAACTGAAGAGCGTGCCAATAACATAGAACCACAACCTCATATATTTGAAAATTAATGTTTCTAATTCCGAAAAGCAATCCCGAGCCTTATACTATTAGGCCCATATACTTGGACGAGTTGAAGTTAAAGGATACCTGGGAATATTGTAGACTGTCCAGTAGGTTACTGGGGAAGACTATATAAGGGCTGACGATATGGGGGAGCATCAGGGGGATAAAAGCCATATAGGCCTAGTGACCCCATGCCGCCAGACACCCGGTCTAATAGTAATAGTTACCCCAAGAACCTCTTTACCGGTGGTCGCTGCGGTGTTGCCGCTCGATCTCCTCGCAGAGATGAGGGAATGATGATTGTCCTTGATGGTCAGGAGTTGTCCAGTCAGATGCCTCCTGCTCTAGTAAAAAAAAAAGATCCGGGATTATACGAGGAGATTAGGAAGTGACAGAGGCGCTGGAATGAAGGAGAGAAAGGGAGAATCACATTCTGAATTCTTCCCGAATCTGCATCACACACTGTCGATTCGTTGGCTGGAGCTGTCCCAAACCGTAACGCAATACTTCACGGGCCATAGATAGTTCAACTCCAAGCTCCATAGCTGGGATTGAAAGATTCCCCGAATTGCGAATGCGGTGAACGGGACACGGTGCATTACGTTCTCTTCCGGTGTCCTCTCCTCGACGAGGCATGAATCCATATGGAATTAAAGCTGAAAAGAAGGGGAGAGAGCTGGCCGGGAGATTGTTAAAGAAAGTGCTGTAAACTTTAAAAACTTTGTTGAGGTTGTTCGTGAAGAAGGGGTAATGCGAAAGGTAGACGCATATGTAGAGTTCCGCCTCCCCGTGGCAGGGACGGAAACTTGCCTACTATGTAGACAAGGCTATAGGGACCATAGGCACCGGTTTTGGCGCTATGCGCTAGATACGGTGGCCTGGAGTGTGCTTAGTAATAATAATAATCACCAGAGTGAAAGAAGCTTGCCTGGATTATAGAAGTTTCGAGGGAAGAATATGGTGAGAGAGGGGAATTCCATGTCCGTGGATTATGGTTTAGATATCTCGCGGTACTATACCCGGGCTGGCTGGCAAATTTTTGTTGACGAGGTCGGGAGTAGACTGAAAATACTTGACAACCATGGAACTGGCCGGGAGACTGTAGAAAATTGACCAAAAGTGCAAAGAATTTTAAAGACTTTATGGAGTTGGTTCGAGAAGTTGGTAATAAGAAGGAATAGACGGATAACTAGAGGTCCGTCTCCCCGTGGCAGGCACGATAACTTACCTACTATTAGGCACCGGTTTTGGCTCTATGAGCTAGAGTGGCCTGGAGTGTGCGAATAATAATTATACCTCAAGAAAAACAGCAGCAAACCGGGTCTAGAACAAATATCCAGACCCGGATCTAACCCATCCAAGATTCACCGCAGCCTTATATGGAAATAGCCTTAAGCTCTTCCACAGACATCCTGTTCCGACCAAAGGTCCTGAACCTAATTCCCCCACAACCCAAGCAATCTGTCATAAGATGGATATAGGGTGTTTCCTTCTCTGTCTCACAGTTCTAGATTACAAAAGGGATCCAGCGTGAGCCTTATTATGTAGAGGTGTCTCCTTAAACCACAATGTCCAGTAAGGGATTCAACCGCATGCCTAAGAGAGTTCCTTGAAAGACATAGCAACATCTCACTAATAGCCCCGCCCGGACTCCCAAATGATCAACTTAGACGAAACTTTGGCGATCAGATAAGAGGCATAATGTCTCCATATAAAACTTTGATTAGAATTAATTGGCAACGCCCACTATCCCAGCTTCTAACAACAGCAGTTTAAGTTAAACCTAACTGAGGGACATCCCAATTCCCCCAAGAAATTAGTTTTCCAAATTAAACAAGTGCAGTTAGCTAGCATTCCATGTAAAAAAAATGTGAGCCACTTTTTTTAAAATCGGAAAAAATAAGACAAAAAAAAAATTCAATGTAGTCGTATTTCCGGTTGATGGATTTTTCACTTCAAACTTTATGTCAAAGAATGCGCGATGATGGTGCCATCTAAAGGGAATATCATGGTTTTCCATTTTGGAGATATTTTGTTCACACATACAGACGTACGTACTCACACACATCATTCATTATAAAAAAATTTTAATAGCGTTAGGCGTCAAAACATGTTTTTCTGTTTAGAACTCAGTTTCTATTTTTGATATTAGAAAAGTGGTTAAAAATCGTCTGCAACAATGATCTGAAACTTCTAAAATTTTTAAGGCAACGTTTCTGTTGATTCAGGATAAGAAAAACAAAAAATAAACAGGAAAACAAATACAACATATTTAGGCCGACTAATAAAATTAATAAAAGGATTCCTAGCACTTAGTGTTTTGTTTCGTATCATTTTTAAATGTATTAGTTTTATTTTAACCTTTTTTCTACAAACATTTAAGATATTATTAATAATTATTAAATTCATAATAAATAAAATAACCTCTCAATACCGAATATGTCTGCTTTAAATTAAATTACGAATACGATATTATTCAAAGAGGAATCATGTTACTTTTTGTTATGTATTTATAAATAATACACCGTTCAACCATATAATGCATAATGACCTTTCTTTACATCCATACCTTTTTTTTCTCTCTCCACTATTTCCTAGTAATAGAACAAACTAGACGATAAAGGTAGAAAGATAGAGAATACAATAAAAAAAAGGAAGAGAGAAACAAGTACAGTACAACCTGTAACTGGCTAAGGAAATAATCTCTGAATGATTCGAGAATCCCAGGCAACGTTGCCATGCAGTGCATTTGTTGCAAGGTTGCCGCACCGACTGCTTGCTGCCTGTAGTATTTATTATTAATACTTCTTTTTAGTTTAGGGTCCCCGTCGTCCCTGTGATTCCTTGTAGGGAGGGAATGTTTCTTCGCGGTGGCCCGGGGTAAAAGCCCTTAATTTCTTAAATATTTTTAAAAAGAATTGTAATTCTTTTTACTTTCTCTTACTCCTAGTAAGAGGGAAGTATTGTAATCGTGTCAATTTTCGATATGCGGGGGGGGGTTTTTTCACCGGAAATATTCCGGGGGGGGAGGTCCCCTGAGTCCAAAAAGTGTTTTAGCAATGGTCCCTGTGTGTTTGTGTGGTCCGTTGTCCGTGTGTGTGGTGGTATGTTATGTATGTTAACCGCATAGCTCAAAAAACGAAACATCGTACGAAAATTGAAATTTGACTTCCGTTTAGCAGGTCACCATGGGATCTTGACTGTTAACGTTTCTGTAAAATTCCTCACCCGGAAGTACCACTTTACTAGTTGTTTTTTTTACGTTTTTGCAATTTTCTCAAAAATGGCTCCGAAGATTTTCTTTAAACTTGCTATATCAACTACACATACAAAGAGCTACAACTTTTATTTGAAACATTTCTCCAGGAAAATTCATTTAAGGGCACTTTGGGGGAGGGGTGGGATTAGGTTTTCATCTTAACTGCTATTTTTTCAGTTTTATTAGACCAAATCTGCCATTCTAAATAGTTAATTAGAGCTTAAATATGTTTGTTGAATTCTGAGTTGCACAAAATCGATAACCGGAAGTGGCGTTTACTTTACCACTTTACTAAATGATTTATTCACTTTTTCGCAATTTTCTCAAAAATGGCTCCGACGATTTTTTTGAAACTTCGTGTATAAATTAAACATGCAAAGATCTACAACTTTTATCTAAACATTTCTCTGGGAAAATTCTTTTAAGGGCACTTTTAGGGGAGGGGTGGGGTTATGTTTTTCTCTAAAGTGCTATCCTAGTTGATTATACAATTCTATCATCCAAACATAATTAGTTAGAAATAAATGGATGGCTGAAATTCCAAGTTTCAAGAAAATTAGTAAACCGGAAGTGCGCTTTTACTGAACAGTTTTTTCAGTTTTTCGACGAATTTCATTAAATTTGTTACACAAACTATAAAATTTATCAATTATAATTTTGAGAACTGGAGTAAGAGAAAGTTGTGTGAGTGTTTCACATCAGATTTTTTTTTTTTTTTTTTTACTTTCGGTAAAAGAAAGTAATGCGAGCGTGACACATTTTCTAAGTTTGCTTTTCACCGGAAATTTCCGGTTTGTCAACATTTAAGATCGAAAATTCTAATAAACTAATGATTAACAATTTTATTAAAGTACCATTTTCAGTCATTTATGCTTCTACAATTTATGAAATCATTAACTTACATTTATTAGAACCATAGATAAATTTAAAGAAGTGCTGCCAAAGAAGATTTGAATTTTTCTTCTTAAATGTATAGAAAAATAGAACGATCGTGTCAAGTTTTCTAATGCTTTCAAAAATTTATATCTAAGGAAACTATATAAAAATGCTTATTTAATTGATTCAAAAAACAAACAAACATACCACCTTCAATTATTGGTCATTAGAAAAGAGTATTTATTTTTTCAATGACATAACGAATTGCAAAATAATATTTATTGACTTAAGAATAAAAAAAAAAATAAATCAAGATTTTTCTTTTAATTATAGTAATTATTCAATTTTGAATGTAATTTTACAATAATTAAGATATTCGTATGCTGATGCATGTTTAAAAAGGGACACAATTAAAATTTAAGTGAGGAGAGGAATTAATTGGTTTTTGTACCTATTTATTAAAGGAAAATAACAAGATTAGACCCGCCTTGCTAATCAGTAGATTAATTCTTGACGAATATTATTATTGATATTCAAATATCATTGTCTTAATATAGTCTACACTATAAATTGCAATTTTTATCCCCAGACTTGTATTATATAAATTCCATTATACTGACGGAAATGCACGCAATTATAAGGTGGATGTCGAGGTCTTAGCTGAAGCTGATAATCAGACCGCCATCAAAGTACTGAGTTCCTATGCCATCCCTTTGCAAATGTTTCGGCAAACTTAATGGGCAGAAACAATAGAATTACCTTCTTCTAGGATAGCAGCACATGTGGCGTAGAAGTTAATCTAATCGCAAGGAAAGGTACATACATAACTTCTGAAGAATTGCGCATGTTATACCCAGAGAAGGCAGGTGATATCCTCCCTAGATGAAATTTCTAAAAAAAAAAAATACGACATGGAAGAAGAGGTACTTTGTAGGTTGTTTGGGAGATAACATCCAGGCTTCAAAGTATGTGGGTACAATAGTTCGTTCAAGGTCTCAATGCACTATAACTCCTTTTATATCGCTGTATATTATAAAAAACTTGTTGATAGTATTTTAAAACATTACAGCCTTGTAAGGTTGTTGATAAAACTCTGAAGTTTTATATTTCTTGTATGAAATCTCAACAGCTTCATAGTTTCTTTTTTTCAATATTTTTGACTCCTCTGTTCCCATCCCACACAAATACATGTTCAATCTCAGGCACACAAATACAATTTGCACCAACTTTTCATGGCTTAAACGACGTATTCTTTTTATCTATCAAAAGGCTTAGGATGCTGATAACCGCTAATAATATAGGAATTTACCTATTCCAAGTAAATAAATCTGGGTTCCATTAAAGGAAAATGAATAATTCCCCATATCAAACTGTTACTTCTAATTTTAAGTTGTGTTAAACAATTCATTTTTTTCCTATTATTACTCTGGTTTTTTACTTTCTTACTCCTAGTAAGAGGAAGTATTGTAATCGTGTCAATTTTCGATATCTAGTTTTCACCGAAATAGCCCGTTTTGAGGGTCCCCTGATGTCCAAAAATGTTTTTAAAAGCGAATGGGCTGTGTGTGTTGTGAGTGTGTGGGTGGTTGGTGTGTGTCGTGTGTGTGAGGTATTTATGTGAACAGCAATAGCTCAAAACGAAAAAATCGAGCAAGTTCAACTGCTATTACTTTTAGGTATCACCATGGGATCTGACGGTGCGTTATGTGTCAATATTCCTCAACCGGAAGTAACACTTTACTAGTTGTTTTTTTTACGTTTTTGCAATTTTCTCAAAAATGGCTCCGAAGATTTTCTTTAAACTTGCTGTATCAACTACACATACAAAGAGCTACAACTTTTATTTGAAACATTTCTCCAGGAAAATTCATTTAAGGGCACTTCTGGGGGAGAGGGGTGGGGTTAGGTTTTCATCTTAACTGCTGTTTCAGTATATTAGACAATTCTGTCATCTAAATAATGTTAATTAGAATTAAATATGTTGTTGAAATTCCGAGTTTGAAAAAAAAATAGATAACCGGAAGTGCGTTTTTACTGAATATAATTTTCAGTTTTCTGGTATTTTCTCGAAAATGTCTCCAACGATTTTCTTTAAACCAGCGTTGTTAACTATACATATAAAGAGCTACAACTTTTATTTGAAACTTTTCCCCTGATAAATTCATTTAAGGGGACTTTTGGGGGAGGGGGGTTATGTTTTTCTTTAAAATGCTATCACAGTTATTATACAATTCCTGCCATCCAAATTGGAAAATAACTAAAATATATATGATCCAAATTCCGGAGTTTCAGCAAGAATTAATTAAACCGGACAGTTTACTGACAGTGTTTTCACTTTCCGTAAAACGAATTTCATTAAATTTGGGACACTAACTATAAATTTGTCATTAAATTTGGTACTGGAAGGTAAGAGAAAGTTGTGTGAGTGTTTCACACCAGATTTTTTTTGTTTAGTTTGTAATTACAAACTTCATGATACCCCATTCAGACACTTTTTTCATATTAGAATATTTATTTGACACCTTACATATAATTATTAAAGATTTATAAAGTTGTTGAATAAGTGGATGCTTCTGCGATGCTGGATAACATTTGGTATTTTATATGTCATAGCATGCATATTTCTTTTATTCCTGACCGGTTTCGGATTTTCATACATCGTTAGAGCAAATTTATTAAGTTCCTGTAAAGAGTTCACTTCAACGCAATGTTTCTGTTACACTCGGAGACTTATTGGTTTGTTGATTCTATGTACACATGTGCGGGAGGTGATAAGGTTATCTTATTATTATTATTTGTCTGTGGGGAGGGAAACCCTACGCTATCCAAAGCCTTACTGGGCCCATATAGCTACCCCAAGAAAAACAACAACAAGCCGGGTCTATAACAAAAACCCAGAGCCGGATCTAATCTATCTAAGATTCACCGCAGTCCGAATAAATCGGACAATAACCTTACGGGGAAATAGCCTAAGCTCTTCCACAGACATTCTGTTCCAACCAAAGGTCCTGAACGTAATTTCTTCACAACCCAAGCAATCAGTCATGAGATTGATGAGTGTTTCCTCCTCTGTCTCACAGACTCTACAAAAGGATCCGACATACCCCATTATGTAGAGATGTCTCCTTAAACCACAATGTCCAGTAAGAGATCCAACCAGATGCCGGAGAGAGCTCCGTGAAAAACACAGCAACGTCTCACTAATGGCCTTGTCCGGGCCTCCGATGAGCATTTTGGACTGCCGGGAACCAACTGAGCTCATCCATAAGGATGAATACTTTAAAGGTGTCCATGTCTGGAAGCCTGACAGACATGTGCTAGAAGACACGCCAACAGCAGGCTCGGGACCAATGAAAGGAAGAGAGGCGCCTAATTTTGGCAAACCTATCCACCTCCTCATTCCCGAAAATTCCCATGGGACCTGGCACCCAGACTAGAAGCACATCCTTCAGAGCAAAAAGCTCTTCCAGACTTTTAGAACATTCTAACACCAACCTGGAAGTGATAAGGTTTTCTTACTGTGTATGTGTTAATGAATTATTATAAATTATGATTAGACATTAGAAAATAGTGTATAATAAATAGCATGTTTTGAATGTTACTTTATAACTAAATTTTAAATAATGTTGTTAAGTATGGTCAGTGTTTTATCAAGTCATTTTTATTAGAGGGTTCAAGAAATTCAGGAGTATACTATACAAATAAGAATAAAGTTTGAAGAAAGGTAATGCAAAGTATAATCAAAAGGATAGTCAAAAGCTTGTAAAAATAAATAAATAAACAAATAAATATGAATTCCAAGCAAGGTTAATACAATATGCTGCCAACCTTCTTACATATTAATTTACCAACATATTTTCTTATAATTTTATCATATTTTTATTATACACTATTTTCTAATGTCTAAATCATAATTTATAATAATTCCATTTTGTCATTAAACACCACACACACACATAGTAACATAACCTAATAACCTTCCGCACATATATACAAGTGTCGAATGTAACAGAAACATTCCGTTGAAACGAACTTAATAAAAATTTACTCTGGGGCCATGTATGAAAATCCAAATCCGGTCAGGAATATAAGTAATTTTGCATGCTACGATGGATAATAAAACATTGGATATTATTAAGTTACATTATTAACATTGAAAAATTAACTTGGTTAAGATGAAATATTGTTTATAGCTTTTTTTATAAACAATGTTCTGTAGCATTTTTTTTTTTGCACAATATCCATTTTTTATATTAAATTGTGAACACTAAAATTTTGTTTATGCAATTTCTTTTCCCACTTAAAACTATTTTTGAGTCCAATTTCTTGAAAAACTATAATAAGTTGCCGAAGAATGTAAACAAAAATCCACGTGTTTAGTTAAAACACTAAATAATTAGAACAATACATAATACCTTAATAAATATTAAATTCGGGATGGTATTAAAAAAAAATAAACAAACAAAAAAATCTGGTGTGAAACTCTCACACGACTTTTTGTTACTGTGATTTAGGTAGTAATAATCGACTAATTCTAATATATAATTAATTTCTTTTAACTCCTAGCAAGAGGGAGTAAACAGATTGTAATCGTGTCAAATTTTCGATATCGAGTTTTCACCGGAAATATCCGTTCTGAGGTCCCCTGAGTCCAAAAAAGTGGTTTTTAGCAAATGGTCTGTGTGTGTGTCCGTGTGTCCGTGTGTGTGCGTGTATGTATGTATGTGAACAGCATAGCTCAGAAACGAAAAACCATAGAAAGTTGAAACTTGATATTCCGTTTAGGTATCACCGTGGGATCTGACACTACGTTATCTGTCAAAATTCCTCAACCGGAAGTACCACTTTACTAGTTGGATTTTTTACTTTTTTGCGATTTTCTCAAAAATGGCTCCGACGATTTTCTTTAAACATCAAACATCAACCACACATACAAAGAGCTACAACTTTTATTTGCAACATTTCTCCGAGAAAATGCACTGAAGGGCACTTTTATGGGAGGGGTGGGGTTAGGTTTCCATCTAAAGTGCTATTTCAGTTTATTAGACAATTCTGTCATCTAAATAATGTTAATTAGAATTAAATATTTTGTTGAAATTCCGAGTTTGAAAAAATCGGGTAACCGGAAGTGCGTTTACTTTACCACTTTACTAAATGATTTATTCACTTTTTCGCAATTTTCTCAAAAATGGTTCCGACGATTTTTTTTTAAACTTCGTACATAAACTAAACATGCAAATATCTACAACTTTTATTTAAAACATTTATCTGGTAAAATTCTTTTAAGGGCACTTTTAGGGAGGGGTGGTGTTAGATTTTCATCAAAGTGCTATCCTAGTTGATTATACAATTCTATCATCCAACCATAATTTGTTAGAAATCAATTGCTGAAATTCCGAGTTTCAAGAAAATTAATAAACCGGTAGTGCGCTTTTACTGACAGTTTTTTCAGTTTTCGACGAATTTCATTAAATTTGGGTTTCACAAACTGTAAATTTGTCAATTATCATTTGAGAACTGGAGTAAGAGAAGTTGTGTGAGTGTTTCACACCAGATTTTTTTTTTTAGTTCTGGCCGAACTTTACTGAATTTTAATAATAATATTTTGGTTAGTACTCCTGATTTCCCCCCAACCCCACCCCACCGCACATAATTTTGATAACATCATTTTTATCATTTAATTAAAAGTGAAATTCTTTTCTCATCTTATGTAAAGAACAAAAAAAAAAAAAAACAACGGTCAAAGGAAATTACATCATCATTCTGAATCATCTATTTAATTCATGTTGTTTTTATAGTTAGCCATTCCAAGGTTGGCTTTATTTATTGTCATTATTATTATTTTATTTTATTTTCTAAATGACCAGAATAATTCTTCAAAATTTTTCTGGTTAAAAATGCATTTCCCCGGACAAATGTTTCCAAATAAAAGTTGTAGCTTTTTGATATGTAGTTGATATAACGAAGTTTAAAGAAAATCGTCGGAGCCAGATTTGAAAAAATCGCAAAAATGTTATAAAAAAAAGTAAAGTGGTACTTCCGGTTAAGGAATTTTGACAAATAATCTACTGTCGGATCGATCCCATGGTGATACCTAAACGGAATATTAAGTTTGAACTTTCTACGGTCTTTGTTTTTGAGCTATGCTTTCACATACATACATACATACACACAAACACACCCAGATCATTTTTTAGAAACCACTTATGTGGATTCAAGGGACCTTAAAACGTATATTTGCGGTGAAAACTGGATATCGAAAATTTGACAGGATTACAATACTTTCTCTTACTAGGTGAGTAAGAGAAAGTAAAAAGATGAGCCTATGCCCTAGTTCGGTAACTTGGAGAACTTCTTATTTCTCTCTCTTACCATGACTATAACAATTTTTTTGTTGGTTATCTTATCAAATGGTTTTATTGTACGTTTGTTATCTGACATTCTCCCCTCTTTACGTTTATCACATTTTGTTCACCTTAGACTTCAAAGCTAACATATTTTTTGTTAGATTTTTCTTACTTTCCTGTTTGCTCTATTTTTAAACTGGTTTTGATGTTTTCAGTTTTTTTTTTTTTTTTTTAATGAATTCTGTTTTATCTACATCCCGTCCTTGTTATCCATACTCTTCCATTGATCTTCCTCCCATATCGCTGGATACATTTTATTTTCACCTATTCTTGGTTACCTTCATATTTCAAAAAAAAAAAAAATTAACTTTCATGTTTTATTTTTATTTATCATTGTAATATGAGCGTCAAGGATAATCGAGTAAGTGATATAATTTTTAAAAAATAAACAAATAGAATTTGTTTACACCCTTGTTATATGATCTAATTTCGTATCTAGTTTCCATGGTTACTAAGTTTTCATCTTATTTACGATTTATTTAGCTTTACTTTTTAATTTACTAAAATGGTTAATAATATAGAATAAAATAGATTTTGATCTGATTTTTTTTTGTTTTTTTTAAATCTTTATTTATGCTAAAATCAGCGCGATATCGTTATAAGTAACAATTATTACAAAGAACATACTATGCATAATGAGTAGAGAAGTTACCCAATGGTAACACTCCAAAAATACACAAATATACTATTCACTCTCTTTACTTGGGAGGAGATCACGAGGCGACCATTGGCTTTTATGACGTGTTGGTTGGAGGTTATTAGGAAGTGAACGGGAAGACATGTGTTGAACAAAAAAGGATTTGTGTGTGACTGTAGGTTAATATGGAATTTCCTGGAACGGGTTTGTGCCACTTGAGCAATTAAAGGTATATTTAAGGGGTCAATGTGTATGGTTCGGTTGGAGATGTGAAAAAGGAGCGTTTACCACTGTTACGGAGGATTCTGGATTGTAGGGATTTGGGAGTCTTTGGAGATTTGAGCATTTGATTGAAGCCCCGAGAGTTCTATCCCATACGCCCAGATAAGCTTTAAAATAGATGTATAAATTAATCTTTAATCGTCTAGAGAGAGTTTAGATCTGTTGTCCACCAGTAGTCTTTTAAGTTGTCGAAAGCATCTGTTTAGTTCTATTATTTTAAGTCGTGTATGAGGATTCCAGATAAGTCTTCGGGTCTAAGTAAAGCCCAAGATAGCGAGCAAACTTTAACTACTGGTGAGGGAATTAAGTTGTAGTAGACTGGGGGAAGAGTAATGCGACGTAGAATGAAGGTAATGTGTTTTGGGACTTGTTTTCATTAAGTTTAATGACTCATTTTTTAAACCAGTTTTCTAGGGGAGGAGAGGTGGATTTGTAGATTTCTATGGGCTATTACGGGATCATTATTGGTAGACAGGATAGCAGTAACATCTGCTTAGGTGAGAAGGATGGTATCAGGATGTGTTGGGATGTCTGCAGTGTATACTGAGTAAAGGATAGGACTTAGAATGCTGCCTTGCGGCACTCCAGCTTCGATATGTTTGAAAGGAGAGAAGGTTGATCCGATTTGTACTTGAAAATACCTATCGGGTAAGTAGGATTTTTAGGATGAGGTGATGGTAATAGATCTGATTTCTTGCAGACCATTTATTCTAAGATATCTAAGATATTGCAATCATGTCACATATTCACGAAAAATTGAGTTTATTGCTAAGTTGAATATTCATAGAAACGATTGATTGAGCGAATGGTGTGTATTTTTTATGAACCAAATATTTAAAAAAAAAAAATAAGTGCAGTGATCTTAAAATTTCTGTTTAGATACCACAACAACTGCATCCTCTCTGACACGAAGGATCCGTACAAAATTCTTTGTTTCTGCACGTATATGATTTTACTGATCCCTCCCACCCCCCACCTTTTTCGCGATTTTCACGGTAATGGCTTCCGGGAGACTTTATTTTTTTGGCAGTTTCGGGTGAACAGTAGCGTTATACTTCCCTTTAAAAGTACCACTTCAGTATAATATATGGTTTTTACCACCTACTCATTCTTCAGACTAAT
>JAAEAF010009246.1:30994-44573 GCA_011037195.1 Triatoma infestans
TAAATATGTTGTTGAAATTCCGAGTTTGAAAAAAATCGGATGACCGGGAGTGCGTTTATTTTACCACTTTACTAAATGATTTTTTTTCCAATTTTTCGCGATTTTCTCAAAAATGGCTTCGACGATTTTCTTGAAACGTACTATATAACCTAAACATACAAAGATCTTCAACTTTTATTTAAAACATTTCTCTAGGAAAATTCATTTAATGGCACTTTTAGGGGAGGGATGGGGTTATGTTTTTCTCTAAAGTGCTATCATAGTTGATTATACAATTCTATCATCAAATAAAATGTTAATTAGAAATAAATAGATGGCCAAAATTCCGAGTTTCAAGGAAATTAGTTAACCGGAAGTACGCTTTTACAGGACGGTTTTTTAGTTTTCGTCGTATTTGAAATAATTTGTTACACAAACTATAAAATTTGTCAATTATAATTTTGAGAACTGGAGTAAGAGAAAGTTGTGTGAGTGTTTCACACCAGAATTATTATTTTTTTTTTTTTTTAGATTTAAGTAATTTCTATCTAAAAATAAGTTCTGCAGATCAAAATTACTGTGCTTTAAGAGATAGTTGAATGTTTACTTTTTATTTACTCTTCTGATTACCTTAAACCTTACATTATATTAAATTTCTCGTTAAGTAAATATTAACCTCTATTTCTCGTTGAAGTAAATACTCTATTAAAATTTTGATGAATATGTTTACTTAAATGGCCGAGGAGAAATTCTGTTATTAACACTGAATATTATAATTTGTTAATAATAATTTAATAAATTTATCCAAGAAATACTCTAGAACATTTTCATGTTTTGAAACGTAGTAAAAATATAGAAGAAACCCACGCATCTGGACTCCACATTGGGTATATTGTTAAGTAAAATTCCAGTGGGGATATTAACTGAGTAATTTCCTCGTTTGTAGTCTCAATTACAACAGAACATTATTACTCACTCATGGCTAAATATGATGTATATTTAATATTTATTGTTATTTTGTCCTTTAAAAGGGGTTAAAAAAAAAATAATAAAAAAAATTCATATAATTTAAATAAAATGATTGTTGACATATAATTTTATTTTCGTAATTTATTTCTTCTACTTCTTCTTAATGTTAATTTAAATATATTTTTATATTTAAATAAATATTATAAAAGATAGTTTACTATAACATTTAGTTCGTGACATAATTTTCATAATATGTCCATTTAAAATATTCTAACAGGAGCCAAACAATTGTCAAAACTACACGACATAAGGTCCCTCTCCCCAAACCCCCAGGAGGGCCCGACAAACAATGAAATATATCGTGACAATTTTCATGTAGATAAACAAATGATATTGAATAACTAATATGTATTTAAACATTTTTATATATTTATGTTGTAATAAAGAAATAGAAGAAGTAATATTTTAAATGAAAAATTGATTAGTTAAGTCATGTATATAATATAAATAATCGTTTTCTAATGTATAATTTGTTTCAAAAATTACTTTTTATATCAAGTTTTGTTGAATGGAAAAATACAAAAGATTAATTTATTAAAAAAAGGAAAAAAAAATTACCTGAATTAAGAGAAATCAAGAGACATGATTGATCAATGAATGAATGATGATTAATTGTCTTAGAATGGAAATTTTTTAATGTGTTGAAAAAATTTTTGTTTATATGAGATGAAGGATTAATTTTGTAATATTTTTTGATAAAGAAGACTCGATTAACCATGGGCTTACTTATGTGGAACGATAAGACCACATCACCAAGATGGGCAAATTCTAATATGCTGCTCACCTGTATCCTGAGTGCGAGGGCATACAGGATATTTTTTGGGCTATAAGAAATTTGGCGAATCGTCTCGAAAAAGGTTCGAATGGAGTTTTTAGTGTTATTTTTTTTTTTTTTTTCCTACGCCTGAGTCTAAGGCCTTTTAGGCCATAAGACGTGCTCTAGCGGTCCAATAAATTTTGCTAATTTGAAAATAAGGATCGTCGGTGGCGCATTCGGCGCGCACGTCGTCCAGTCCTGAGCAGGTAGAAAGGTGGTTCTGGGTCATTTCTTCTAGGTGGCAAAGAGGACAAGTCGGCGAGTTCACTACCCCAATGCGGTGGAGATGGCTCTGTAGGAAGTCGTGGCCTGTGGCTGCTCTAAAGTTTGCCACTTCTACCTTACGTGGCAAATAATGCGGTAGCGGCTGTTCAATCAGCTTCGCCCAAGTTTTCCCTTCGGCTATGGATTGGTGCTCTCTTCGAACATTGCTTTTTTTATTTCTTCTCAAGTAAGAGCACACTGTTTTGAAGCTGAGAGGATTATGCGGTTGGCTCATTTTTGCTCCATTCTTCGCCAAAGAGTCTGCCTTCTCGTTCCCCTCAATCCCACAATGACTGGGTACCCATTGGTACGTCAGCACCCATCCTTCTCTAATCAGCTGGGATGCGCTTAGCTTTGCAGCTAGCAACACTGCTGACTCTGGAGAAGCGGGTGACACCAGGGATGCTATAGTAGCTCGCGAGTCGATGAAAATCACTAGCTTGCCGACATTTACATCTACAGTTTTAAGCTTATCCAGTGCCAGCTTTACAGCTAGGATCTCAGCGTCGTAGTTTGTGGAGAGTTCACCCGCTGCTACTGATAATTCGAACAGCTCCGAATAAACCCCCGATCCTGATTCCCCGTTAGGGTTAGCTGATCCATCAGTATAAATGTGAAGCCATGTGTTATTATGTTGTTGATTGGGTATTATAAAGAAGAACCAAATTTACAGCCAGAATCCTTTGGTTCCTCTTTATAAAACCCAATCAACAACATAATAACATTATTGAAATGCAGCCAAAAAATAAAAAAACCAACTGGTAATTTTAAAGTTTTTAGTGTGTTTCTACGCTGATATAAGTCCGTTTTTACGTCCTGGAAGAAGCAATTGCAGTGCCCAAGCCAAGAAAAGAGTCCACTAGACAGAAGAAGCTTTTTCGGCTGATCTTTACAAATCATGGCCGAGTGACACTTGATCATTAAGGGGGGTTGCTTGATCGCTTCGCTAAGAAACAAAGGAGTTTATTAGGTCCGGCTAAACAATGATCATTGTAGGTTTTGCTTGACCGAAGAAAATGCAGTGTTTCGCTCCATGTTCTCTGTTATTTGAGTTTGTGGTTAAAATAAGTTAGCTGGGGATCAACTCGATAGATCTTTTTAGCCGTTGGGCCATAATTCCCTTCTTGATTTTATTTTAAAAAGGGCTTAGAGATTAAATTGAAATTACAATATACTCTTAAAACAAGCCATTGTAAGTGCATCCAATGAACTCACGTTGATGATTGAATATCCAAACCAATCGCTAATGAGAAAAAGAAGCAGGACTCAATCGCCTGAAAATGTAGTTTTCGCTTATTTTTGAAGCAATTAGAAAAATTAAAGGTACAATTTCCATTCCAAACTGATTTGCTTTATTTCAAATATTCCAATCAAATACGTAAGAATTGCAGCTTTTTTATATTCATCTAAATTTTAATTGCTCCAAAAAAGAAATAATTTCAAAATAAAAAGTAATTAGAGATATTTTCCATGATAGCTTGCTTTATTTTATGATTATCGACCGGTTTCGGGCGTTCGCCCCTCATCTGGTTGTCTTTATAAACAGTGCGATAACACAGACCTGCACAGACTAAGTTTGGATTACGCAGTCAAAACTGTAGAGATTTTGCTTTGATACGGAAAATATCTACGATGTTTTCCAGCTCTGCGGATCCTACCACAACAACTATAAACAGTAATTGTACAATATCTACTCAAATCAAGGAATATTAGTGAATATTTAATTTAATATGTTAAGATTAAAAGGAATTCAATAATTTGTGCCGTAATTTTGGTTGTATTAAATTTACTTTGTTTTCGTTGATAATTTTGCTCGAAGCTCTAAAACTGATGGTTACATGCAAAAATTTAACAATCCCCCCTCCCCAAACACTTTTAATGGAAGATAGTTCCATTATTTTAGATTATCGAAGATAGCTGGGAATGTGCAATTTTCAGAAACCAAAAATATGATCCTTGTAATAATAACAAGATACGACAATTGTAAATTAAAACACGTCAATTTCATCTTCTTTTGATGCCAAAAGGGGAAAATAAATGTCAAACGAAAAGGATCAAGTTTTAAAAATTTCATATCTGCGAACTTCGAAACATCACTTTTTTTTTTAGAGAGAAAACCTCGAAATCTCTTAACACAAGGTCGAATGCTTTTTTTATTACGCCTTACAAAAAAAAATTAAGTAAAGTCTTTCAAAAAATAACATGCTTTAATTGAAAGTATTCGGGAAATAAGTTTGTTTTTGATTTTTGTTTTTTATATTATAATTTTTTTTTTTTTTTTTTTAAATTCCACGACTATAATTTTAGTAAAATACCCAACACATACACATACATACAGACACACACACCCTCTCTTTATTTAAACACCTGTTTACCCGAGGCTGTACTGGCTTTAATTTATTGATCCAAAATTATCCATTAATTTGTTTGCTATTCTAAGGGAAAAAAAAGAAGGTATTATCGGTTATCGGTGTGTGTGGTCTAGTGAATGCCTATAGCCTGTTGTCATAGTTTGCATTTAGACTAATTTTTATGTGCGTCAGTCCAGACTATGGTTCAAGGCGGGCAAGAAGTGTTCTCTTAATACTTATTATTAAGTTGTGCCAGAGGAATATATGTTGAGCTTGCATGATATCTCTACCCGGTTTTTATTTATTTTTTAAATACCTACTAGTCTTATCTTCACGTAACTATTTATTAGTTGGCAATATTTAGCAGAACTGGAGTCTCTTAGGGCTTACTCTTCGAACTAAAAGAATGGTTGGGTCACCCTTAAAATATACATACACTTACTGTTGCTGATCAGCAAAAAAGATAATTTTCCTGATATCCGAAACTATATTATTCAATTTATAATAGTAGATATGAAAGCCGTTTAAGATAGGGATTGTGTTAGATCGAAATATCCATTTACGATTACTGTTATAGAAAATCTACTTATCTAAGTAAATAAACTTCATTAATATTTTAAACGTTTTACTATAAAAGTTAAAGTGGGCAGCATGAAACTAGTGGGATAATTAATTGACACTGTATTTGAGAAACTAATATAATATCTAGTTCGATGGAAGTAGTTATAAATCTCAGTGAGTTTTCAAGGTGCTCTACTTAGTTATTTTGATTCTAATTTTACTCTTCGTTTCCTTCATCTTTGAAAATAGTTGCTCATAAATATTCATGTTGCCAAAAAAAAAAGAAGATATGAATATGGCAGAATTGTGAGGCGAGGGATATTAAATCTCTGCGAATATAGGATTTATAAAGTACAGTCATTAAATTGAATGTCAGATTGCATGCTGCTCTATTATGTTCTATTTGAAAATTGGCAGGTAACTTTAATCTAGACAACTTTAAACTGAAGAGCGTTATGTATTGTTGAAAACCTACATAAAACCCAACCTTCAAGCCGAGATATTTTCCCTCACTCCCTGGAGACAAAAGACAACCTCCAATATATCTGAATTTCTTTTATTCCTGACCGGTTCCAGATTTTCATCCATTGTCATGAGTAAATTTATCAAGTTCGTGTAGAGACTTCACTTCAACGCAATGTTTCTGTTACACTAGACACTAGGTTTGTTGATTGTATGTACATATGTGCAGGAGGTTATAAGGTTATGCTACTATATTCATGTAGGTTTAATGACAAAATGGAATTATTATAAATTATAATTAGACATTAGAAAATAGTGTTATATTTAATAGCATCTTTTCCAAGGATATTTTATAACTAAATTTTAATAGTGGTGTTAAGTATCAAGTCATTTTTATTATAGGGGGCGATAAGAAATTTCAGGGGAATATACTATACAAATAAGTATATTAGTATCGTATAGTCCGGAAATGTCTTATCCCCCCCCATCCCTAATTAATTGATTTGATAAAACATTGAACATAATTAACACCACAATTAAAATTTAGTTAGAAAGTATCTTTCAAAACATGCTTACTTATTCAGAGACATTTTCCGTGGTAGCCTGCTTCATTTTGTGGTCATCGACCGGTTTCAGGCGTTCGCCCATCTTCAGGATGCGTTTTTCAGACACTGTGACAACACAGACTTGCACAGAGCAAACTTCAATTCAACGCACTATTCACTTCAACGCAATCTTTCTATTCCACTCTCCGACACTTGTTGGTTTGTTGATTGTATGTATGTGCGGAAGGTTATAAGGTGTGTATGTTTAATAACAAAATGGAAATTATTATAAATGATGATTAGACATTATCCTCATGCGTTGGTCTAGTGGCTAACGCACTCGCCTTCCGTGCTCAGAAGTTTGCTCTGTGCAAGTCTGTGTTGTCACACTGTCTGAAAAACGCATCCTGAAGATGGGCGAACGCCCGAAACTGGTCGATGACCACAAAATGAAGCAGGCTACCACGGAAAATGTCTCAGATACTTTCCAGCTCTGCGGAACCAACCACCACAACATGCTTATTTATTATACACTATTTTCTCATGTTTAATCATAAAAGAAAAAACCCTATGGCGCAACAGCCTATGAAGGACCAACGCTTGCCAGGCGGCGATTTGAATGGGAGGCGTGTGGTAAGCATGCCGCAGTTCCCACGCCGTTTAGTTCCGGCCTTCGCTACCTAGGGCGCTACTCACTGTAGCTTCCCACTTTTTATCACGATGCTGGGATCAACACTGACTTTGCCTTCACGGGAATCGAACCCTGAATTCTCGCACGAAAGGCGAGTACGTTAGCCACTAGACCAACGCATGAGGACAATGTCTAATCATAATTTATAATAATTTCCATTTTGTTATTAAACATACACACTTTATTATAACCATCCGCACATACGTACATACAATCAACAAACCAACAAGTGTCTCCTAGAGTGTAATAGAAATATTGCATTGAAGTGAACACTTTCCATGAACTTGTGATAAATTTACTCTGATGATGGAATGAAAAGCCGAAAGTGGCCAGGAATGAAAAGAAAATATGTATATGCTACGTCGGGATTAAAATCCACATATTCAATATCTGAATAGGTATTATCATGATATTAATAAATTATTTATTTATATTAGTTAAAAATTTTGTTGTTCCGTATTCGAAGCCCAGGGGTGAGCATAATAATGGTTACTATTCTGTCAGTAACTCTGATACAATAAATTTGGGAAAGTGAAAGGCATTTATGTGTGTGTGTGTGTGTGTCTGTGTAAACAGTGTACGAAGATTAAAGAAAAAATTGCGGAAAAACTGAAGAAAAAAAAATAAAATAAAGAAATTCATTAAAGTCGTATTTCCGGTTGATGTATTTTGCCTCTAAGTAATCTTCGTAACAGATGCGGTGTTAGTTGGATCTAAACTGAATATCAAGTTCCAGCTTCCTGCGATTTTTTTTTTTTTTAATATATTTTGTTTTCTCTTCACGTTTGACACGAAAGTTTCAATGATTTCCTTTAAAGTTTGGCTACTAAGTCTAGACAAGTACGCCTATCACTTATATTCGAAACTATTTTTAATTCGAAATTCTCATTGCAAAACGGCTCCAACGTTCAATTTTTATTTTCTATAATTATCACTTGTTTTGCTATTTCTGTTGAAGTTTAAAAAAAAAAAAAAAAAAAATACATCCAGAAGTTTATAAAGATTCCTTAGTAAATTTCTGTATAAAACCTCTTGTAACACTTAAAACATGACAAGTCATATAAATATCCTAGTTTTACTGTTGCTTAAATTTGATATAAAAATAAAAAGTTATGGCTCTATATAATTTATTTCAAACAAATAATAAAAAAAAAAAAAAAAAACTACTAGATATGCGTGGCTGTGGTGATATTTCCTAAGAGCATACCGTCCGTCCCGTATGGGGGAGTACGTCGTCAGTGCTTAAAATAATCTTTATGTCTGTAAAACGAGTGACATTTCCCCCCTTCTTCATGTTTCTTTTATAACATAGTAGTTCTCTAGGAAAGCAATTAAATCTCCTAAAATCTTTTTTTTATTATTATCTAATAACTAAAAATAAAATTAATAACGTTTTACCATTGTCTACAATATATAATTTATATGTATATATAGATCTATTTAGGATGCTGAATTTAGAGATATATAAATTTAACAAACAAAAAATTCTCAACACAAGAGATGGAAAAATTAGATTTCCATGTAGTAATGACGTCATTATAATGTTGAAAAGGTTATCAATGTAGTTCATGGCTAAAAATTGATCTAACAAGTATTACTACAACTTTTAATTCAACTTTTGGCAAATAATAATTATTTTAAATTTTTATTAAAAACTGAATTGTAATTATTTATATAGGTGTACGTAAAATTATTAGGACTCTTATCAGTTATGACGAGACACATAGAATCGTGCTTACGGTCGTGTGCTACAGCGAATATTAAGTATTCAGCGATTCTTCGTAAACTAGAATGTGGTTTATTTAAAGATAGGAATTTAATGTTTACTGCCTGTCTCTTTCTCTGGGCGTGGGTATGTGGCATCACCATCGCCCATTCTTCAGGGTGCAACCAGCCTCTGGCTCTCCAGGTTGGGGAATCTCTCATCCCGACCAATCCTATCCTGATCCTTCCACCTTGCAGGGTTGCCTGTAAATATCCTGGGTTACTGAACCCCTGTACTTGAGGCAATGGACAGGAATCAGTAGATGGAATCTATAGCTCCACCGGGCGAGCAATCAGTCACACTAGCTCGTTACAGTTGAAATACTGAACTACGGGTGCAAGCACCAGTTTCCAAGCCAATTGCTTGCAATTAAGATTGGATTTGTAGTGTTTTTAGGCAACAACTCCAATGATCGAGGTCATGAGTCTATGCGGGAGGAGACTCGCAATATAAATTAAACCCCAGAGCCAGCCTGTAGCTGGAAGCGCATTTGCTGGGTGTGCGCGGTTCACCAAAGCCTGCCAGGGGTGCCTTCCCTACTTCTGGGAGTGAATTGTGACCACTTTGTGGGACCACTTTGCGTGCTGGTTGAGCTTATCTCAACCTGCCCTTAAATGGGTTAAGCGGGGGTGTGCCTTAGTACTTCCGCCATGGAGAGGTATTACACTAACAGTCTCTCCATAGTGGTGACATCCTCTCTTGTTAAACGATCCCGTTGCTTGCAACGGGGGACTAGTAAACACAAGAGGGTAGGTACTGTCCTAAAATATCCCCTAGTACCAAGTAGAAAGGGGTATCACGGGAAGAATGTCTGTCTTTCTATTGTCAAGGCTTGAGGTATACTGGCTTCATGCTTTGATAATAGATTCCTTTTAAATAAAAAAGTGACCTCACGCGTTGGTCTAGTTACAGGATAGCTCAGTTGCTTTTGGGATGAGAATTCAGGGTTCGATTCCTGTCAGGACAAAGAGCAAAGAGACTGTGTTGACCCATCATTATGAAGAAAAGTGGGAACCTAAGGTGGTTATGTGAACTCAGATAGCGAAGACCAATAATGAACGACGATGGCAATCGCGGCTTGCATACCATACGCTTCCCAAAAAATCGCCTTCTGGCTTTTCATGGGCTGATACGGCAAAGGTTTTTTTTTTTTTCTTTAAATGAAAATTATCCTAGAAACACTGGTTCATTGGAAAACAGTTTTGAGAAAATCTTAATTTAATGAATTCTTGACTCTATTTTTTTTTTTTTCAGAAGACCTTTTCTTTTAACATAATACAAACCTATCTTTTTAAACCGGCTGAGTAGAATATGAAAAATATATGCTGTTAAATATGGAGAAAGAATTAGTTCAAGTTCAGTTAAACTTATTTTCGATTAGATATCCCGAGGGTTTAAGATCTCTCAAGGTTTCAACCAACTTATTTCCATCTTCTGTTCTACTTGACTGAATTAGTTTTCAGTTTCTATGATTTTCCTCCAAAAAATCGCAGCTACCTTATTATAACGTAATGGCAGGAAAACGAAGGTGATACATGTTGAATTGATGAACATACAACATCATTACTATAAATTATATTTAGCAACACTGTGTGAGGAAAATGTCTTTATAGAAGTGTAGAGTGACCGCGCACTACCTGTAGATTATGAGAACGAATGAATGTGAGTCGCTTGAAGTGTGACATGGTTAGTTAGAAATTCCTGCCAGCTCTAACGGTATATTAATTTTTAATAACTAATGTGTGGCTTACTTGGTGCACTTTTCAAGATGGAAACTTGATTAAGTCTTACGAGGTTAATCTAGCAATGAATCTCTTCATATCAGTTACTCATAGCTCTTTGGTGAGAGCTAAAGACAGCTTATTGGTAGGAGAAGCTGAAACTCATTTCCCAAATATATTATAGCAAGCATGACAGAGGGAATAAATGCATAGTTGCACGTTCGCTTTAGGAGGCTCAGTGGTTGGCTTTGATGCGGCTACTGATGGAACTATTGAGTCCTGCTTTTTTGTTTTACAAATTTGATGATGTTTGTTTCCATTACACTACTAAATCGTGATACCATCACTTTTATTTGAAACATTTTTCAAAGGGAAATTGTTATTAGTTGGCTTCTCGAAGTGCGATGACATTAGGCTTTCCTTAGAGTGGTATTTTCGGATAATTTAGGTTCCATCATCTATGTAATATAAAGGGCAACTAAATGTTTGGACTAAATTCCATGTTTCGAAGAAAAGTTATCATTTGGGAACAGACGATGTGTACGAGAAAGACGAAAATATTTGACAATCATACTTTTATAAATTTTTGGCGACTAGTTGCTGTTTACCGATTAGTCTCGGAAGTTCTTGAATATTTTTGGGTGTTTGATACTGAAGCAATGGCTCAATCTCTTGTGGGTTTATTTGTAGTACATGTTCGTTTATTAAGAACCTAGATATAGGATTTCGCTGCAGACAAACTCGTTTTTTTTTTTTCTGGATTCAATTTTTTAGTCCAACTTGTCACAATTTTTTCAAAACAAGTTTGAGGTAATGAGGATGTTCTTCAAATGTTTTTATAGCTACGACGATATTATCTAGATAGCCAAAGCAACGTGGGGTGTTATGGTATAAGCAATCTCTGGAATGTTGTGGAGCGGTATACAGTCCAGAAGGTAGTCTCTTGAAATGAACAAATCCACGACTTAATACTATAAAGGCAATAATTTCCTTCGATTATATAGACAGAGGAATTTGATGATTAGGCTAGATCAATCTTTAAGAGATATTGCTGAACTAGCAGCTTCGTAATCCCAATAGACCTCTCAGTCAGTGCAGATCACAGTGGAATGAGACGTTATCCTCCCGTTTTCAATCTAGTAGCTACGTAATATTGGGTAATGTATATACACATCAGTTTTTGTAATGGAATAATCTTGCGAAAATCATACAAAATCGATACTTTCCATTCGGTTTTTTAACCATTACCACAGGACTAGTGGTAATTTTAGTTAAATTATATTGCAACAACAGGCTTAAAGATAATCGAAAACGATTTGAAGGAATTGAAACAAGTTAAGCTTAAAATTGTCAAGAAATAGTCTTCTAGTTATTTATTTTCGATTAAAATAGTTAAAACTATTTGCTTGATTCGTTCATTAATGTATCCCTTCTCCTGTCCCAAAATTCTGGTTTATTTTTATTTAATTAAAAATTTCTTCTTTCAAAAGACGGTTATATATATAAAAAAAAAAATTAATAAATTTCTTAGGAATTTGTTGCGAGAAAAATTAGCTCAGATAAGTAGAAATAAGGTTTATATATACTTAGAAATAAATTTTTCATCATATGTTAGAAATATGCTACCATCTTTTTTTTTTTTTTACGTAAATTTCAAATTATTATCCTGTGTCAAAATTTTTTGGATCAGATTTTCTTTAAGAAAAAAAATTACATCACAGTCTGAAGTGGATTAATTTTGTGTGAAAATTTAATTACATATATCATATTTATTTATATATATCCTCATATTTTAATTAATTCTCTCATTTATTTCATTTTTACTTTTTATTTATTTTTTGAATATCCTAATAATGATTTTAATATTGATTTTTTATTATTATTGAAGAATCTTTACTGTGAAAATTACCTAATAAAACATTTCCTGTTTTGGTACTAAATAAAAAAAAAGATGTGAAGTATAATATAATACTCATTCGAGTTGGCTGGATTCTGGGTAAACATTAAAAAATCGTCTATAGACGCCATTAGCCGGAAATTAATGTGTGGGGACGTTCTATTACGAGTAGTAAGGCTTGATATTTCCTGTAAAGAGAGAGCGAGAATAAATAATATAAATTATATATACATATATATATATAAGAAACAGTAGTCCTTATTCATTTAAAAATAGGTGTGTTTCTTTCTTCTTTAACATATTTTTTTTATATGAAAGTAAAATTATGGTTATACGTAAAAAAAAACTCTGGGTTTACGTATTTACTTAACTATTTACTTAATCTTCTATCTGTAAGAAGATTTCGAAATTGAATTTAAAATGAAATACATGTTTTGGGAAAATACATGGAAAAAAAATCAGTATTTTAGCGTTTTGTGTGTGTGTATGTGTATGACTAAGTGAATTAAAATATTTCAAAAGAGAAAACTGACAGGAAGGAAGCAGCTCACATTTAATGTCCTGTTTAGGTGTTCTACCTAAACGCATCTTTCACAAAGATTTCTTATTAAAAAATCCTATCAACCGGCAGTGCGTCTTTAAGGATTATTATTATAATTTTTTTTTTCTTCACTTTTTTTTTTCTCAAAAAAAAGTGGCTTCGACAATATTCTTTAAATTTGGTATATATATGTTACGGGTAAAGTATGAAATTAGGCATTCTATAGAATGTCTGGGCATTTCATATAAATACCTAAAAACGTTGTTAGGCAAAGTGTAGAATTTACTCTAATTTGCGTAAGCATTCTTATAGCATGCCTACAACGAAGCAGGCAAAATAACCTTCCCTGTACAGCTAGTTCGTGAGGTTATGTGTTCAGGTTGTCCCGTGTGGTTTTATAGTTCTAATAATGATGGATAAAAATCAGTTTCGATGCCGTTTTGAGGAGGAACTGCTGAAAAAAAGAAAAGAAATACTACAGCAAGGAATAGTGTATTTTTAACAAATGAACGTTACCACAGCTACTTGTTAAAAGCGTACTTTCGGCAAAATTTAGCAGCAATAACTAGGCCATAATTAATATATGGCCATTAATAGATATAGTTTTTAAGCCTTACCATACTTTGCGTAAGATGACGTAACATTCTATAGCATGCCTAGGCAATGTATAGGATCGCCTAGCCTAGGTATGAAAAGAAAAAAAAAGGATATTTTCTTACTTTGCCTAAAGTAGGAAAATTATATGAAACGCCTAGGCATTCTATAGAATGCCTTGAATTTCATACTTTGCCGGTAACATATATCAGTTACATTAATATTAAAGAGCTATACATTTTTATTTGAAAACATTTCTGTGGGAAAATTTTCATTTAAGATTGGCTTTTTTGGAGGGGGGGGGATTATGTTTTCCTTATGAAGTATTAAGGATCCCCCACACCAACGCGAAACATTCGCTG
>JAAEAF010009247.1:0-21700 GCA_011037195.1 Triatoma infestans
ATTACGCCTGTCGTACTCAATTCTGTATTTGGCTGCTACAACAAACAGCCCAGAATCGTCGTTTCCCCCAAAACATTTTGTGGACCGATGAGGCGACGTTTACTCGAAATGGGTCTTTAAACTCCCGCAACATGCACTACTGGAGTACGAGAATCCCCGTGCAACCAGAACGTCGTCAGAACGATCAGTTTCCTCGGTAGTTTATTCTCACAGAACCGGTTTCCCCTAGTTTTTAATACGCTGCTTATATGGTTTCCTGTTAGGCAAAGTTTAAAGAAAATCGTCGGAGCCATTTTTGAGTAAATTGAAAAAAATGTGGAAAAAAAAACATTCAGTAAAGTGGAACTTACAGTTGAGGAATTTTGACAGATAACGTACTATCGGATTTAACCATGGTGATACCCAAACAGAATATCAAGTTTGAACAATTCTGTGATTTTTCGTTTTTGAGCTATGCTGTTCACATTCACACAAACATACCATTCGCTAAAAACCATTTTTTTTTGGACTCAGGGGATCTCAAAACGTGTATTTCCGGTGAAAACACGATATAGAAAATTTGACACGATTACAATATTTCCTCCTCTTTTTACCAGTAAGAGAAAGTAATAATAAATAATATTTACTAGCTAGGGTGATGCTTGTTCTACTCAACAGATTTACATAACGTGAATGGAAATTGAAATAGAGAAAGTTTGGATATATTTTTTTCAGCGTGCACCGTTGAATTTACGTCAAAATCAAAGATATGTGTAATAGCATCGGCATCATTGAAGAATCATAAGATTCGAAGAGCGAATCAGCAGGCAGTAAATGAATCAAAAGTTAGTTACTCTCCATCTAGGCCAGACTAGGAAGGAAAAGTTCGATTCATATATACAGAGTGACACTTCAGGAGAGTTTTACGATAGTTTTGCAACAGTATCCAGCCAGCAACTTATGTACCTACTTATTATTCAGCCAGTCTGTCTCTTTATTATTCTCTTGTTACCTAAGTTCTATGTTACTGTAAAGAACTTGCAATTTGTATGTTCTCTTATAATACAGTGTTCAGCATATAATCTACTTTATTTCTATCTCCTGGATTCATTCTCTCTAATTCCCTCTCCTTCTCATAACCGTTATATATGCTAAATTTGGGTACGTTTCTCGAACATACATAAACTGAATTTGCGTTTTATTAAAAAACATTTTTATACATATATAATTTGTTTGAAATTTAAAAAAAAATATAACTTGACATTGGCAGATCTTGCCTCAGTTTGATGGAAAAGTCTACCAAAAGTACAATAATAGATTACAAGATTTTGTAACAAATATGAATAATCGAAGGTATTGAAATACTGAAATAAAGAATAAAGTAAAGCAATAAAGCCACGATGAAGGCTAGAAATACACGGTTACATTAACAAACAAAAATGTTTTCTTTTGATTAATGATAATAGCAGGAGACAGTCCTACAGGTGAGGCTTCTCACGCATACAGAATGGGTCCACCTATATAACAGAATGGGCCAATTATAATTATTCCATTATTTTAATACCATTTAAAATTCCCACTCCTTAGCTCCCACACATCCTCAACAGGGATATGGCTTAATAAATTTATAAAACAATTACATGTATACCAAATTATTAATTTTAACAAATGGTTGAATTCTCTTTTAGTTTTTATAATATAAATTTTATAACCTGGCTCTTTTTAAAATTTTTATATTCATTCCTCAAAACTATATCCTTAAATTTTGAAAATTAAGAAAAAATACCCTGTAGTTTATTAAATGCTAATTGTATCATCGGAAGGCACAAAGATCGACAACATAAAATTGAAAAAACAGTAAATAAATGGAGCGTTTTGTTACAACTGTGGTGGTAAGTAGTCGGGTTAATATGGTTAATAGCACCCATCCACAGCAAAGAGAATGCAACCACAGCAGAGACTACTCTCTGACTTAGGCCGGCTAGAGTGGGAGAAGCTGTGTTATTAGCTGTGTGAATCTATCTAAAGGGATCTATCATATACAACCATACAATTGTACCCCCAGTCATCGCATCGTGTCATATCTCTACTCTCACTATTCATTCTATCATTTTTTTCATTATAAAGTCCAGTACAGTTAGTGTAAACTTAGCTACATTATATTAGTGTATTCATATCTCGTTCATTCAATCAAACCTAATTTCTCACCTCAACAACCCCATTATATTGAGTACCGCAAAGATAATGCAACCACGGCAGAGAGAAGAGACTCTCTGGTTAACAGAGACTACTCTCTGACTTAGGCAGGCTAGAGTGGGAGAACCTGCGTATATAAGCCAATGGGAATCTATCTAGAGGATCTATCAGATACAACCATACAAACTATACATCGCATCGTGTCATATCTTTACTCTCACCATTCATTCTATCATTTTTTCATTCTAAAGTCCAGTGCAGTTAGTGTAAACTTAGCTACATTATATTAGTGTCAGCATATCTCGTTCATTTAATCAAACCTAATTTCTCTCCTCAACAACCTTATTATAGTCTGGATTTCAGGTGAGAGTGAGTCCCCTTGCTAAAAGAAACGTTTTTCATTGCAGCATTTTCTGTTAATTATTTTATTTTACTTTTTTAAATAACACGTTTAAACCTCGAATAGCTTAGGATGATCAGAAAAAGTGATTAATTAGTGAAAACTTAACAGAAGTTAATTTTTTTTTTTTTTAATTTCTATTTTCCACTTACTTAATCCGAATTTTTTATTTTATTTTTGTATTTAATGTTGTACAAGAAAAATATTGTGATCGAGGAAAAACAATACGAAAATCCCTGTTGTGGGGTCTCCTTGAAGTGAAAATAGTTATTTATCAAACAGTGAGTAAACTGATGCTTTTGTAATGTAATGGTGTGGAGTTGTAATTGTAGTAGTGGTAGTGTGTAGCACGAGCGTTTTAGTGAAAAGGGCTTATAAGTTTGTAATTTTAAAAGAGAATGAAGACTAGTAATAATAAAGTAGTCACACTGTTTTTCAAAAGATATATTCTCTAAGAGATATTAAGTTAACAACAATATGCTTATAAATTAATTGGAATAAGTAAAACTTGATATGGCTCTGATGTTTTCACTTTGGTAGCTAGAACGAGTCTGTCTTAAAATATTTCTTCTCTTTGTCCGTTTAGTGCCTCCCTTGTTAGTAGAAGGGGTCAGAACAAAGCCATAAAGGTTCTTGGACATTCCTAGTAACGGTATTCGTATTACCTGGCTGGTCCCTTCGCAACTTATTTTGATAATTTATATTCATTTAAAATTTAATATTATTTCAAGTTTCTTGCATCCATCACATTATCCCCCCTCCCGGAGAAATTTTTCGGCACGAAAAATTTGGGAGGTGATCTAGAGTTGTAGAGGCTTGAAGGTTATCCTCTGGTAAGGTGAGAGGCGTGTGTGTAGCCTCTGCAAAGTGGCTGTGTGTTGTAGGCTGCAGTCATCTTCTTCTGGAGCAAACGCTGCTTGAAGGTGTGAGCGTTGCTGTGTGTTTGGATATCTTATACTCGAGCGAACGCTGCGTGAGTGGGTGAGCGTTGCTGTGGTGGTAGGATGATAGGCGAACACTGCTTGGCGAGTGAGAGTGTTGCTGATGAAGAAGTGACTGGCAAGGGTAGACAATATAGGCTTCTGAGTGATGGTGATGGATGTAATTTCTTGAGTACTTGAAGTGACTCTATATGCATATATGTGTTTTTGTTAATATGAATCTATATAAACGAAAATGCATATGTTTTTCTTGATGTGTTTCTATATAAACGACAAATTTTTAAATAATTCAAAATAATTATATATACATTACAGAAAAATTTATAGTAATAAATAAGTAAGCAGTAAAATTTAAATGAACAAGTTCAATAAAATACATATATAGCACCACGAAATCTATTTATTAGTGTGGTGATAAAAATACATTAAAACAAAACAAAACAAAAAATGAAGGAAAGGTATTGAATAAGGTTTTTAGAAGAGAGCTAATTAGTAAGATAAGGTGTTAAGATTTTAGTTAAAGATTTGTTTGTTTTTATGTGATTAAGTATGTTTTCAATTTCCATTTGGAAATATTGTGTTGTTGATCTCTTTCCATTTGGAAATGTTGGGTCGTTAGTCAATTTCCCTTTGGAAATTTGTGGTGTTATTTTGTTTCCTTTTGGAAATGTCGTGTAAGTTTATTTCCCTTTGGAAATTTGTGCAGTTTGTGAGTATTCCATTTGGAATAAGTCCAGTTGGCGTCCTTTTCTTGTCCATCTTGAAGTAATATTTGTATGTCTAATTTATTAATTGCTGCATGTGCAGGCATATTTGTGTATATTTTTGTTATTTCCCTTTGGAAATACGTGCAGTTAGTTGGTGTTCATCTTGTGGAAAGAAATTGTTAACCTAGTTGTACATCGACAACTGTTGCATTTGCAAACAGATATATATAATTTTCAGTTTGTGTAGTCTTATTTACTATGATCGTAGGTTATAATTGTGATCGTTCTCAGTGTGTGGTTGGGGTAATATTAGTATACGTAGCGAATTCATCGATTCATTATTAGTTTAAATGTTTGTTTGATTTAGTTTAGTTTTATGTGTGTTTGTAGGAGGATTATAGGATTATGAGGAATCCGAAGTTTAGTATCAATTCCTTTTGTAGAATGTTTGATCTGAAACTAATTCTTTTAAACACAAAATTAATTTATATATATATAAATACATGGCTAACATGCTATTTTCATGCAACATTCATAGACATGCAATTCATGCATACATTCATAGACATGCAATTCATGCATACACACGCAATGATGTAGCTGTGAAGAAGTTTGATTCTGGAAAGAGAAATTTAAAATTAAATAATGTTAAATTAAAATATTGCTGAACACTTAATTTTATAGAAATTCTTATAGTTAAAATTCTTAATTAAGACATATTATTCTATTGAAGTAAATAATAAGTTATTAAGGTAAGTAGCTACTTTGTGGGGTATGCATGCATATTTGGGCCGTCGTAATCCAAGAGCTATTCAGCTATGCTGTGCTTTCTAGGTACCTTGAACATACATTAAGAAAACAATGAAATATTAGAAAATGTTAGATTAATAAATCAAAAGATCGTCAAATATATAAAAAAATAAGGTAATGCAGTTTTCTTTTAAAGCGAACTGAAAAAAATTAGATACATATGAATATCTAAATAAACATCAAAACATCAAACTAAATAGGCATTATGCTTTTTTAGACATTAAATCTGCAAAAAAAAATATATACAAATTATTAATATTAGGTATATAATTATATTATTAGGTATATCATAATGAAAAATTTATACTAAATCAATGTCAATTATTTAAGAATTTCTCAATTTCTGCATTGAATCGTCCTTGTTGGAACAGAAAAAAAAATGTGTTAATTAAGGAGATCGCTGTTAAACATTGCATTACATAACAGAAGTATCAAATAGTTTAGGTGTTGATCTTGGTTTCTGCAAATAAAATAAATTTTAAATTATTGTAAGTAATATACATTTTAGTTCTTAAGACTAACTAATTGATTACATGCATTTTTTTTTTTTTTTTTTTTTTTTTTTTTTTTTTTTTTTTTTTTATGGTAAATAAGTTTATTAATTATATGGCAATTAATTATATGGTATTAATTAAATATATACATATATACATGTGGTGTATTTTGTGGAGTTGAGAATAGGTTGAGAAGTGTGTCATGTAGAATGAGAATGATTTCTAGTGTTTTATGTTTTACGTCTGTCTCGAAGTACCATAGGATGTTTATTTTGGGATTGTGGCATTTTCCTTATATATGCCTTTTTAATTTTACTGAGGTGTACTACTTTTTTACCGTCTTCCATACATAAGCGTACAGTATGGTTGGGGTATAATTTGTCTATTTTGTAAGGTCCAGAAAATTTATGACCAAATTTGCCCTGAGGTTTGAAAATTTTGAGGTAAACATTGTCATTAACCTGAAATTGATGTTTAGATACATTCCGATTATAATATTTGGCTCTAGTAACTTTTGCCTTTTCATTATTTTCCTTAGCTGAAGCGCGTACTCTTTAATTTTATTGTACAATGTCCTTGTGTGGATATTAAAATTATCGAGGTCACGGGATGGGAAGTTTACTAGCCAAGGAAATTTGAACTTACTCCCAAATATGAGTTCATGAGGAGAATAGCCTGTCGAGGTATTTGGGCTTGAATTGTGTGCAGCTTTTATAAGTGGTAGATATCTGTGCCACTGGTTTTGTGAGTAGTGGGAGATACTACGAGCTATCGTTTTATGGATACGTTCCAATTTGCCATTGGAAGCAGGGTGGTAGGGAGTAGTGTTAACTTTTCGGATTTTCAATAGGGTGCAGATCTGAAGTATTATGGTAGAAGTGAAATTGGTACCTAAATCTGATAGTAGGTACTTGGGTGTGCCATAACGGGTAAAAATTTCATTTACAAGTATCCGCGCAATATTCTCAGCCTTTTGATTTGTCATGGGAAACATCTCGAGAAAGCGAGAATACTGGCAGATAATGGTAAGGATGTATTTGTATTCCTCACCTGTGTCTGGATTAGTGGAACCTTCCATGGGGCCTACTACATCTATAGATAAAGCCTGAAATACGTTCGTTGGCTCTTGAAAATCACCCAAGGGAGGTTTGTGAGGAATATGCGACTTACTAGTAGCGCAACTATGACATGTTTGTACATAGTTTTGCACATCAGTAGACATATTTGGCCAAGTGAAGAACATTTTTATTCTGTCATATGTCTTATGAATACCATAGTGTCCCGAGAGAGGATTGTCATGAAATAATCTCATGATGGTGTCACGCATAGAGTTAGGCACTAGCGTGAATTGTCAACAGTATGCACTATTAAACCCTGTTGGTCTAAGGAATAGTGGGGTGTTTGAAGTAACTTCTGACATTCAGCGTCATTACTTTGAAGTTCTAGGACTTCCAGGAGGTCTATCGTTGGATAGTATTCGTCGGTTTCGGCTTGAATGCAGCCTATGTATCGACTAAGTGCGTCCGCATGTGCAATATTCTTGCCGGAACGATGCTCTATATAAAAATCAAATTCTGCCAGTTTCATGCTCCAACGGAAGAGCTTATTGTGGCTATCTTTGATGTTTTTGAGCCATTGGAGGGCTGCGTGGTCTGTAACTACCTTAAATCTGTAGCCATACAAGATATATCTATAGGTTTTACACCCAAAGACGATGGCTAACAATTCACGTTCGGTAGTACAGTATTTGGATTCTGCTTCATTAAGCACACGTGAAGCAAACGCTATGGGCCTTTCATCGCCATTAATATTTTGGCTTAGAATTGCGGAAATACCTATATTGCTTGCATCCGTAGTAAGGATGAATTCATGGTCGTAATTTGGATAGGCTAGAACTGGTGGAGATATTAAGGTGGATTTGAGAGCTTGAAAAGCGTCTTGACGCTCTTGTGTCCACTGAAAATTTACACCTTTCTTTGTAAGGTCTGTGAGTGGCTTGGCAAGCTCAGAAAATTTGGGGATAAATTTCCTATAGAAACCTATGAAACCCAAAAATGCTCTGACGTCTTTTAATTTACGAGGTACTGGATAATTCTTAACCGATTTTAATTTTTCTTCGTCGGGTCTTATTCCGTTAGAACTAATTACATAACCCAGATATTTACAGCTGTCTTTAAAAAATTGACATTTACCCAAGTCTATACACAAGTTACCAGCCTGGAGACGCTTCATTACTTTTAATAATGCATGGAGGTGTTCGTCGAAGGTTTTCCCATGGAAGACGAGTATATCGTCTATGAAGGTGTGGCAGATGTCACCAGTATATCCGGACATAACTTTGTCCATTAAACGCTGATAAGCGCTGCTGGCGTTCTTTAAACCGAAGGGAAGAACCTTGAATTGATAGGTTCCGAAATTAGTGACGAAGGAAGTCTTTTCTTTAGATGCTTCGTCAAGGAGGATGCCGTGGAAGGCACCACTGATGTCTAAGGTGGTATAGAAACGGGTGGCATTCAGTGTGGATAGGATATGCTGTATATCCGGGAGCGGGTAAATTTCGGAAGTGGTGATGGCATTTAGTTTGCGAAGATCAACCACATACCTGTATTGTTTTCGGAGCTGTGTAATGTCTGTAACATCAACTTTAGTGTGGTCAGCGTGTTTTTTCTTAATGAGTATGACGGGGTGAGCCCAGTTGGATTTGCTTTCCTCTATTATACCTCTATCAAGATTGTCTTGTATGAGGGCCTTGAGGATGGGAGCCTCGGAGTGTGCTATCTTATAGGGGCGGCTGGACACAGGGGCATGATTTTTTGTGTCAATGTGGTGAGTGACTCCAGAAAATTTTGTTTGGAAATTGTTGTCGTGTGTGAAAGCGTCATAAAAAGGAGTGAGGGCATGTAGAACTTGTTGTTGTTGTTGAGAAGAGAGATGCGTTAATTTGTTGAGAAGTTCTTGTTGAAATAGAGCGATTTCGTTTGTGTTAGTTTGATTGGCAGATTGTACTGCGTTTATGGTGTGAGTCTGTAAGTCTGTTTCAAAATCGTATTCGATATGAGCGATTGGAAAGTGTTTTTGAATAGCAATTTCGTGTGAGGTAGTGTTTATAAGGTTGATGGTGCATGTGTTGTTAGCAATATGTACGATAGAATTGGGCATGTAGAGACCCGTAGGTAAGGAATTGTGTTGTGTAAGCAGAATTTGTGTGTCGAGAGGAATTTTTGTATATAGTGTATGTGTTTGTATTATGTGTGCGCGAGGTGGCACTATAATTTTGTGGCGAAGCTGCAGGGTTTTGGGTAAGGGTAGCTGTTGAATCGAATTGATTTGGTGCGTTTGAGCACTATTTGAAAATGGAATGTTGAATTTATTGAGCGTTAGTGTACGTGTGCGCAAATTAATAATTGCCCTATTTAATGTAAGGACATCTCTACCAAGTATTAATTGGAAATTGCCTTTTAATTGCGAAACTATGAATTCGCCAGAAAAATTGGAATTTTCGACATTGTCCGCATGCAAATGAAGGGACGTGATGCCATAATTAGGTATTACTTGGTTAGTCAGAGATTTTAAAATAATGTTGGAATGCTGAAGGTTCTTATTTCGACAAAAACTGGAATCCACTAGGCTGTGACTAGCTCCAGTGTCTACAAGGGCACGAATAAATTTTTTGCCAATTCTTAAATTTACTAACAAATTATCAGAATTGGTGAAAGCAGGTATGAGAGCCAAGGTCATAACATCAGCCGTTCGTGAGAGCGGCTGTGGGCTTAACCGTTTTTTGGCTGTATCTGGAAACATGTTCGAGCCGTATGTCCAAATTTAGAACAAAATTGGCAAGTGGGCCTATTTTGGAGGTTATTGCTACCATTATTATTATTATCACTATACTGGGGTCTATCTGAATAAGGGTTAAATCGCGAATTGTTTGAATTAATTCGAGGACTATGATTATTACTATAATATTGATTATTATTATTATTATAGCGATTATTACTATTTGCTCTGTGATTAAGGTTTTGAGGAATATTAAATTTCTTAGGCATTTTGCCAAAGTTAGTACGAGGTTTTGGTCTGAATTTGTTGGTGCAGTCCACGTCAAAATGTGGACCGGAACAATGGCGACAAGGTCTGTTCTTTATTACATTAAATACTCTACAAGTGGTAGTTGGTTTTAATTGTGGCTTTTGACTTTTATTACGATGCGGGCATTCTCTGTGGAAATGCATTTGTCCACAGTAACGACAAGGAGATGGAGGTGTACGATTAGAATTTTTCGAAGTTACAGCGAAAACTGTGGGGTTTGTTTCAGAAGCCTGAACTTCTTTTAGGGCATTGGCATAGGAAAGTGCTTCATCTAATTTTTGAGGAAGCTTCGTTCGCACCTCATTACGAAGCGGTTGAGGAAGTGACTTCAAGAATGCATCAGTGGCCAGTTTATCTAGAATTGCTTGTAAGGCCTCGAGTGGGTTAGCTTGAGCTTTTAAATGAATGGCGGATTGGATATGTCTAATCCTATCCGCGAATGTTTCAGGAGACTCAGTGGGCAAGGACTGAATATTAGTCATCTGTTGTAAGAGGACTAAGGGTGTTTTTTCCTTACGAAATCGAGCTAGAAGTCGCTCTGAAATTAGAGGATACGTTATATTTGTACCCTGGCGTTGTAATTCCGCTTTCTGGGTGTCATAAAATATTTTTGCAGAACCTGAGAGCCTAAGTGCTAATATTTCTAATTTAGCAGCGTCGTCCCAGCCAGAAAGACTAGCACAATGGCTAATTTGGTCAAGGAAATCTGACACTTTGGCTGAATTTTCGCCATCGAAGGTAGGTAAGCTATTGATTAATTGCAAATTCCTTAAGGGACTAGGTTGATTATTAATTGGAGGATTTGCTAATTGCTGCTGAGCAAGTAAATATTCTACAGCAGCGTCGATGCCCATGTCTTGTCCATTAATCTTATACATTTTGTCAGTGAAAGAATTGCTTGGGGAAAGATTATATTTTTCAAGACGTCTACGTAATTGGAGTAAATTGCCTCCAACAGAAAGTTTATTATCGCGTAATATCTTTATAATTTGGGATCTATTAAGTACACTCATAAATTCAAAATTCGAAAGGGATTGAGGTACAAGTGGTACAATTACAAAATTTAAAAATGAAATTCACTAGAAAATTCAATAATGGGAAATATTGAAGATATTTCCGCTGAGAAAGTAATTTAAAAAAAGCAATCAAATTATCTGATAGATAATTTGTTTAATTATGAAATTAAAATTTTTACGTACTTGTAAATTGTGGATTCTCGTTGAAAATATCCCAAACAGCTGGCACCAATGTAATGTAATGGTGTGGAGTTGTATTTGTAGTAGTGGTAGTGTGTAGCACGAGCGTTTTAGTGAAAAGGGCTTATAGTTTGTAATTTTAAAAGAGAATGAAGTTTAGTAATAATTGAGAAGTCACCACTGTTTTATATAATAAATATAATCTTTCAAATAATAACTACAAGTTAATTGATTATTATAAGCTTATTTAAATATATTGTGAAACTGGCACTGATGTTTTCACTTTGATAGCTAGAACGAGTCTGTCTTAAAATATCTCTTCTCTTTGTCCGTTTAGTGCCTCCCTTGTTAGTAGAAGGGGTCAGAACAAAGCCATAAAGGTTCTTGGACATTCCTAGTAACGGTATTCGTATTACCTGGCTGGTCCCTTCGCAACTTATTTTGATAATTTATATTCATTTAAAATTTAATATTATTTTAAGTTTCTTGCATCCATCACAATACGATACTGAGTAGATTGATATATGGATATAGTTGGCCAGGCCCGTCCCCTATATATTCCATCAGTATTCAGGCAAGAACACCTTTGATGCATTTATTGGATTACCATCGATTTTGGAAGTGGTATATGTCTTCCCTCACATGACGACATATTGCCCTGAGCGGCCTTACCAACATGAGTTATCTTTAAAATTTTATCATTTGGAGTGGCCTATATTTTTTTTTATATTCAAAGAATATTTTTAAAGGGATATTCACTTGAAGTCAACAAAATTTAATCTGCCATTAAATTTCAATTTTATTCAATATGTTTAAGAAATTTATCTCGTAAATATTTTTTATTTATTGATATATATACTTTAGATCTATTTATTCTAATTTACTTTTTACCATCTTTTACTCCTGTAAAAATGAGTGTTACGATCGTAACAAATTTTCGGTATCGAGTTTAAACCGGAAATACACGATTCCAGTTTTCCCTGAGTCAAAAAAAGTGTTTTTTTTTTAGAAATTGGTCTGTCTGCCTTTATATATGGTCAGCATAAATCAAAATGTGAAAACCGCAAAAAATTAAAACTTGATATTATGTTCGAGGTTCTACCAAGGGACCTGGGACAATTAAGTTTTAGACAAAAACGGTCAACCGTAACTTTACTGTATGGAGTTTTAATTTTTTTAAGATTTTCTCGAAGACGATTCCAACGATTTTCTTTAAACTTCTTATATTAACTATTCACATACACAAGGCCCTACAATTTTTTGTTTGAAACATTTCAACGGAAAATTCATTTAAAGGGGGTTTTTTGGGGCGAAGGGTATGGTTATGCTCTCCTCTAATGTGCTATTTTGATTTACAAATACGATTCTATCATTCATATATAATATCAATCAGAATTAAATATATTGCCAAAATTTTTCCGAATTTGCGAGAAAATTTTGGTTGACTGGAAATGCAACTTTACTGAACACTTTCTTCAGTATTCTGCGAATTTTTCCTTAAAAGTGCCGATGGGTTTTATTAAACTTGATATACTAGCTATAAATACAGAGACCTATCACTTTTGTTTGGAACTTACTCATTTAAGGGGTTTTTGAGAAATGGGGGAGGTTATGCTTTCCTCAATAAAGCAGTTTTTATACAGTTTATATTCTCCCATTTATATAACTTGAAGGCAATAAACATCTAGTAAGAATTATATGTTTGAAAAGAATTAGACAATTATAACTATGTAGACTGTAGTAAGAGATAGTCGTGTGTGTTTTTCGCCAGATTTTCACTTTTATTCACACCACTACAATTTTAAAATTACAAAATTTCTTTAAACCTGGAAATTTTTTACATAGTTGTGGAAAAAAAACAAAAATAGTGGTTTTGAAGCTACATATTGGTCTCTAAATATAGGCCAGCTAGGAAAAGAAAAATATATCTCCAATGTACCAAATCGACCAAGTTTCTCAAATAAAATTGGAGTTAAGAACTATTTATATTCTCTTCCATGTAAAACATAATAAGATTAATATCAAACAATTCTGACATTGAAAACAATATTTTTAATAATTTCACTGGAACAGATTCACCGGACCACAAAATATAACGATTACAGTCGTACAAAGTTATTTTTATTATTTTTATCAATTGTTGCACACCAACTATTATCATGGTTACTTATCTTATCAAATTCATTGCATCCTTTCATTCTCTCTCATACAACAATGCATATGGTCATATGGGATATTTATTTTTTTCTAAAAATTCATCATTGTTTTCCTAAATATATCTTTAAATATGTCTAAATAATCTTTATGACAAAATGAAAATACGAGTATATTGCAATAAAACAAAGAAAGTAAGTGTACGCACGAGAACGTACCCCCGAAACGGTAATGTAACGACTAACGCAAGTATGGAAGCAGAAGATATAAAAATATACTAAATCAGAATAATGTTATTTGTAATGATAAGGTAAGAGAAGAGACCAATTATTGACAGAAAGATGTATAAATCTGAACTCACCTCGAAGATGATTTAAGCGGAAGCAAGGGCGTTGGCGCTGGGCTGCGGTGAAGTGACGTAAAGGGGCTGGTGTAAATGAAGCGTGTGATAGTTGTTTAGGTATGAATGTTGTATGTGTGAGTGATGATGGAATGCAATAAGATGTCAATGGATGTCGCTGAAGAAGGTCTTGAAGTCGGAAAGGCGATGAAATTAGATGAGTGTTCTTCTTGAATGAGAAGAAGGCATAAATCAAGTTAATTCTCAATAAGAGAAATATGCTTACAGCGGATGAAGCTGGGAGAGTAAATGCACTCGCGGAGGCGAAACGAAATAGGTGAAAAGAGCTTCATTTGATGCACATAAAAAGAGAACGGCGAATAAACACACAGAGCTGTGTACTTCACAACAGTCAGAAGAGCCATGAATAATAAAGAACAGAAAAGAGAGGGAAATATGTGAAAACTGCGCCGGCGGCAAAAAAACAAAGGAAAAAGAGTGCGATCAGTTATATGAAAAGGCGGGAAATAGAGGTGAGTTACGCGGAGGCGTAACCTCAAAGAGTCTGCGACCGAACAGTAAGACTTTTTTAACAATTAGGGGTTGCTAAACTATGATATTGATGGGAAACGTATGGCAGGCGAAAAGTTCGAAAAATGTGAAAATTTTACTGACTCGAGAACCACTTACAACAGTTTAAGCTTTACAAAAAAACAATATACGCATACAACATACAACTTATATCCGGTTAATTTTACCAAACGGGGTTCTTCAATACACTATCGCATTGCTTGTGGGATATCCCCAACACAATATGTTTCACTCCAGATTGATGAATGAATGTGAATGATGTTGAATTTATTTCTTTGGTCAATTTTTAGGATCATATAGCCTTGAAATATTTGTCCTTTAAAGTTGCATTCATTACTTACTTGGTCTTAATAATAAAATTGTTTTGATTCAGAAACATTATTAGTTTTTAGTTTATTAATTATAGTTTATCTTTGAAAAGAATGTAACATCATTATGTGTGTGCTTATTTCAATTCTTTTGCAAAGTGTCAAAGCGAAATTCCCGCTTTATTCCCGGAAGTATTTTTCCCCGAAATTTTATTATCGCTTTTCCTCCTACATACCTTTGCTTGCGAGTCATTATTTTCGAAATGTATTTTAATAAGATAGCTCAAGAAACAGAATGACTGATCTCAGCGTGTATGTTACTAAAAAGTGACTAAATATGAACCACGTATAAAGCATTTATTATAGGAAGTAAAGCAGCAAAACTCTCATAATAAGTGTAGATTTTTTGTACAATTATATTACAAATTAGGAGTAAAATTTTCAATGTTAAATTTTTTCCTTTTTAAAAATTGCCCAGCAAGTCCGCCTGGTCGATAATTTGGAATTGTGCATTTTTGGCATGAGCAAGAATAAAAAAAAAATTCATCAACACTAAATTATGGATATTCGAGTATAGAGAAGTGTTTGCTTGTATTTTAGGTCGTGTTTATTTTCCACCAACTTAAACTCATTATTATCCTCATACTAACTTTAAACGACTTCATCTAAGTTAGTATAACTTGGTTTTCTAAATATCAAATAAGAACTTAACAACGTCTAACAAAATTTTGATAATTTCCATGGATTGATTATTTGTTACTCAGATTTTTTTACTATATTGAGATCGTGTGTCAAGTTTTCGAAAAGTTTTCACCGGAAATACACGATTTTTGAGGTCCTCTGTGTGTGTGTGTGAATGAATAAGAGAACATAATATCTCAAAAACAAAGCAAAAATCGCAGGCAGCTCAAACTTTGGTATTCGGTTTAGTTGCTACTACCGCATCTGCCAGACTGTTTCGGGCAAAATCCATCAACCAACGGTACCCCTTTACTGAGTGGACTTTTCAGTTTTTTCACGATTTTCTAGAAAACGGTGCCAACGATTTTTCTTTAAACTTCGTATACTATCTATGTATATATATATTTTCTTATTTGAAGCATTTTCCTCGGGAAAGTTGATATCGTGGGTTCTGAGGGAAAGTAGTGTTATGCTTTCCTCTAAAGTATCAGAGACATTTTCCGTGGTAGCCTGCTTCATTTTGTGGTCATCGACCGGTTTCGGGCGTTCGCCCATCTTCAGGATGCGTTCTTCAGACAGTGTGCCAACACAGACTCGTACAGAGACTTAGTTTCACACTAACTGAGGTGTATTCTTAAATACTAAATTCTTAAACTAGGTAAAGGGATGTGGCCAGATGGGTGGGAAAACACGTGTTTGGGTTGTTAAAGGGCAAATTCTTTTCTTACAGTGGACGCGGGGGGCTAATCTTTAAACTCTGTTGTTGGAGGGAGACTTATTTCACAATTAACTAACCAAAATATTAAGAATATACAAAAAATAAAAAATAAGATACACAAAATAAATCTAAATAAAATTAAACAACGATTAAACTAACATTTTAAAATTCATTCATTCGTTTAAAACTGAACGATTTTTTATATAATTAAGTTAAGTTTTCCAGTTCCAAAGAATTAAGAAACTCCAGTCACTCTTTCACTTTTTCACGCAGCCCTCACATCCTCGCAAGCATGTATACCTAATTATGTTTTCTTATATAATTAAGTTTTTTATTATGCATCCCACAAACCATGTCACATCATCACTCACATACATCATCCAAATACGCACTTTTTTTTTTTTTTTTTTTAAATATATATATATGTAAACTAGTAAAGTTATATGTACATAGTAGATTTAAAACTAAACCTAACCTTAAAATCTATTTAAGAACTATTTGTTGCGTGTGTAATTGTGTTTCTGTTGCTATTGTGGGAAGAGTGTTCTGAATAATGGTTCACTAGCAAATTTTGTCTGTTCATTTATTAAGTTTTGTGTTTTTCGTTTATATATTTCGAGTTGTTCTACTATGTCAAGTCGTCGTCCTTTGTGGCCAGAGTGTATTAGTTTCATCGTGGTCGTTATGTCATCGGGTTTGTGTTTGTTAGTTTTTAGGTGATTGGCGTAATTTGAGTCAACTTTGTCGTATTTGTATGATCTGATGTGTTCGGTAAATCGTTCCTTGATTTTTCTGCCGGTCTGCCCCACGTAAATGTTGTCACAGTCTGGGCACTTCAACTCGTAGACCCCACTGCTGTCATACACGTCAGTGAACTCGGTACGAGTGCGGAGTTTTTTGCCTAATTTGTTGTTTGTCCAGAAGGATGTCTTAATGCCCAGTTTTTTGAAAAAATTTGTGAGTTTGTACGTGTGGCTTCCAATATATGTGAATGTGGCGAATTTGTCTGCTGTTTTTTTGTCAGTCCTATTTCGGTGGTGTGGTTCGTTTTTGAGGAGTTTATTAACGATGTTTGTATTGTACCCATTGTTTTCAGCTATTTTGTAGATTGTCTGCAATTCTTGTGTGTGGTTCGCGGGTGTGAGGGGTGTGTATTTAAGTCTGTTCGTTAGGTGTCTAAGTGCAGCTATTTTGTGTTGGGTGGGGTGGTTGGAATTGTGCGGTATGATAGCATCCGATGTAGTTGCTTTTCTGTATATTCCGTACTCTATTTTATGGTCGGTTCTTGTGAGTTTCATGTCCAAGAAGTTGAGGGTGTTGTTCGTTTCTTTTTGTATGTGAATTTTACTTTCTTGTTTATGTTGTTAAGGTAATGTACTATTTTGTCTACGTCTATGTCGTTTTGCAATATGAGGAATAAATCGTCCACGTATCGTGCATAAAACGTTACGCCGAACTCCTCTTTCAGTTTGGGTACGTAAGTTTCCTCCATGTTTTGTATAAATATTTCTGATAGTATGGCCGATGTGGGGTGTCCCATTCCCAGTCCGTCGGTAGCGAGGTAGAACTTGTTGTTAAATCTAAAGTAGTTTTGTGTCGTTGTGGTTTGTACCAAGTTCGTGAGTTGGCGGACGAATTGCATGGATTCTTCTCGTTCCAACTTTTGCTTCATTAAGTCCAGTGTGTCCGTGATTGGTATGGAGGTGTATAGGTTGGTAATGTCAAGGGACAGCAAACGGGAATTGGGGATGAGTTTTATATTTTCTGTTAACTGGATTAGGTGTTGTGTGTTTCTTATATTGTTTCCTCTAAAGTGTTTATCATATTGTTTTAACCTCTATATAATATTAATATACATTAGAAGCATTAAAAACCACTTTAGTTTGCGGATTTAGACTGTGTCAGTGGTTTGCTAGAAACCGACGTTTCGCCCATATTGCAATGAGCCTCTTTAGGGTCGTTACACCTTGAAAGGTAAGGAAGCAAAAGCTAATGATTGGTTCATTAGCTTTTTAAGGTGTGTAATGGGATCCGAATCACTGAATATTCATGAGAACTGAAGAACGAAAAATCAATCTAGTTACTCGCCCTGGGCCAAACAAGGGTATGAGATTTTATATATATATATAATGTATATTACATGTATATTGTGCATTAATGTATATTATATTACATTTATATTATAAAATGTATTATATATATAATCTCCTATCGTAGTCTGGATATATATATATATATAAACAGCCGCACTAGCCCTACGGAAACAGTTTTACGACAGTTTACGACCAGTTAACAACCCGTCAACAACCTTCTACTACCTTCTCATCACTTAGCCAGTCTATCTTTTTATATATCTCTCGTTACCCAACTTCTATATCTTCTAAAGTCCTTGCAGTTGTACGTTCCTTCATTATACAGTGTTCAGCTTATAGTCTAGTTTATTTCTCTAAAATCCATTCCCTCTAATTCTCTTTCCTTCTCACAACCATTATACTATCCCAGCGCAGCCACCAGTACAAGGATGTGAGAAGAAGAGAGAATGGATTTTAGAGAAATAAATTAGAACCAATCTTAGTAGAAGATTGCTGACGGGTAGTTACCTGGTCGTAAACTGTAGTAGAACTGTTTCCGTAAGGCTAGCCTCGGCTGTACATATATAGAATCTCCCACCCTAGTCTGGCCTAGGTAGCGAGTAACTAGATTGATTCTTTGTTCTTCGGATCCTATGAATCTTCAGTGATTCGGATCGCCTTACAAAGTGTAACGATCCTAAAGTGGCTCATCCCAATATGGGCGAAACGACGGTTTCTAGCAAACCACCGACGCGGTCTCAACATGGAAACTCAAGTGTTTATCATGAAAAATGACCGAGGGAACTTAAAAGTTCATGATTAGAAGCATTAATAGAATTCTTAGTCATGGCACCACCTCTCTAAATTTCATTCAGTCTAAAATTCCTTGCAGTATCTATATTTTCTCAATTAATATATATTATGTACTAGTGTTCAAATTACAATTATTTTTGGGGATTGGAATCATCGAAACATGTATTTCCGATGAAAACTTAATTCGAAAATTTGGCAAACGCTCTATATAATGTTAAGGAAAATTTATTTTCTCCAACAGTTTAGGTCAAAGACATTTTTTATCACACTAGTTGATGGTCAGAATCAAAGAGACAAAAATTGAAAAAAAAAGTGCAAAGTAAATAAGAAAGTCCATCAGTAAAGTGAAATACATATATCATTAAACCAAGAATTTAATTTTAATTAAAATAAAATAAATGATTTTTTAAACATATAGTATTATAACGGAGTTGATGAGGAGAGAAATTAGGTTAGATTAATTAGACGAGATATGAAGACACTGTTATAATATAACTATAAGTTTACACAAACTGCACTGGACTTGTAATGATTTTATAGAATAAAGGGTTAGAGTAGAGTTATGACACGATGTGATGTATATGGTTGAATCTGATAGATAGATAGATGTCTAGATCTCTCACTGGCTTATATACAGGTTCTCCCCACTCTAGCCTGCTTAAGTCAGAGAGTACCAGAGAGAGTCTGTTTTCTCTCGGTCGGGCTTGTGTTCTGTCTCTTGCCGTTACGTCATAGGATTTGGAAAGAAAATTAGTACAATTATCTATAAGATCTGAAAAAAAAATAGATTGTTAAAATTAAAGAAATTCTTTTATTAAATGTGTGTATTATCTCGTCGCGGTCTGTAAGGAAAATTAAATGATTAAAATGTTTAAATTTACTTTATAAAAATTTGAAATCTTTGCGTAACCTGAAATTCAATAAATATTTATTGGATTAGTATTTATTAAAAATAAAAATTATATTATTCTACCACATGAAGATAAGTTTTTGTTTGAAATTGGTTTTAATTTGAATTTAGAATTTTGAATTTTGGGACATTTTCCTTGGACTAGATGAGAATGATATTCTCTCCTCCCAACACCAGGAAATTTATTTAAATTTTTTGAGAAAGTGCAAAATTTGTTTTATTTTTTTCTTGGCCGTAGATTCATGGCGTGCGATTTTGATTTGCCTCTAATGTGGGCCTTTTTCAGCTTGCTGAGGTGTACCAATTTTTTCTCATTGTTATTGAGAGTTATAGAAGCTGTGTGGTTGGGAAATACTTTATAGATTTGATAAGGGCCATGATATTTCTTCATGAATTTTCCCGTAGATGTAAATGATTTTAAATAAACGTGGTCACCTACACTTAGTTTTTCTTTTGAAATATTTTTGTTATAATATTTTTCTCTTCTTAATTTGGCTTTTTCATTTTTGGATTTGACCTGTTTCCTAACTCGGTGTATTTTGTCGTAAAGACATTTGGTGTGGATATTGAAATTCTGTAAATTTTCTCCTGATAATTCAGAAGCCAGGGAAACTGAAATTTTGTTCTAAAAACAATTTCATGGGGAGTATAATTTGTGGAAATGTTTTTGGTGGAATTGTGAGCTGCTTTGACTAATGGTAGATATTTGTGCCAATTTTTATCCGTTTGCACATAGTGGGATAAATTGTTCGCGATGTCTCTGGGCACACCTTCTCCCCCCCCCTACTTATTATTAAATCATAATTAAATACATTTATTATTACTGTTCTTATTATTATTATTGGGAATTTGTTTTTTGATATAAGGCCTAGTTTGCCTGAAGGGACGATAGTTTGGCTGAAATTGAGGCTTTTTGCCAAAATTAGTGCGCGCTCTATTTCGATTTTTATTATTACATTCGCGATTCCAGTGGTCGCCATGACAGAACTTACACGGCGACGGTGGTTCTACGACTACGTTTCTTTTTCGCCGCGATGTGACTACTTGGAATTTTTGCTTGCATTCATTGTGCCAGTGCGTACCAGCACAATGTTTGCAAGGCGATGGCGGTTTTTGTGTGGATTCTATAGGCGTATCTGACTTTTTTGTCGCAAATATTGAACCTTGCGGTTCTACGTTTTGAATATCTCTAAGGGCTGTGTCATAAGCTTGTGCCTCATCCAGGGTTTTCGGAAGTTTTATCTGTACCTGAGCCTTAATTGAACTAGATAAAGATTTGATGAAGGCGACTGTAGTTAATTTATCTACAAGGTATTGTAAAGTTAGAAGTGGATTTTCTTGTGCTTTAAAAAGCAACGAGGTAGAAATATGTTTAATCCAACAGAGAACGCTTCAAGAGTTTCATTTGGATTCTGATGCAGGTTATTTGTTGCAAAAGAACAATGGGCGTTTTCTCTTTTTTAAATCTGTTACTTAGATTTTCTATTGCCTTCTGATAGGTGAGAGAGACATTATTATTCGCGCATTGATTCTTAAAGGTATCAAAATAAATCTTTGCGGGACCTGTTAGTTTTAAAATCAAAATTTCTAATTTGTCCGCATCAGACCAACCCGACAGGACACTATAATTATTGAGTTGGTCGATGAAGCTGGAAATATCGCTATTGTGCGAACCGTCGAATATAGGTAGATTATTTATCATCTGGAGATTCCTGATATTCTCAGGATTTGCCGTGTTGCACTTATTTAAAAGGTACGCGATCGCCTCATCGGCTGTCTTTTGCTGACCATCAATCGTATAAGTTGCCATATTCTTAATTTTCGATAAGCGTTCTTTCAACACTAATAAATTACCGCCTATTGGGAGATTATGTTTTTTGAGTTCTTTAATGATATCGGCTCTTTTCATAAAAAAAAGTCGATAAGATTTTAAATGTAAAAGGAATTGAGAATAAAAATGAAATATAAATAAGTAATGAAATAAATATAAATATGTAAAACCGAAAAATGACTTACCTTCATCTTCGAAAGTGTTGAAGCTGAAGCGGGATTCTCAAACGCAGCCACCAATATAATGGAGTTGATGAGGAGAGAAATTGGGTTAGATTAATTAGACGAGATGTGAAGACACTGTTATAATATAACTATAAGGTTACACAAACTGCACTGGACTTGTAATGATTTTTATAGAATAAAGGGTTAATAGAGTAGAATTATGATACGATGTGATGTGGTTGAATATGATAGATAGATAGATGTCTAGATCTCTCACTGGCTTATATACAGGTTCCCCATTCTAGCCTG